>JAPDSC010037677.1:1024419-1039814 GCA_026290005.1 Latrodectus geometricus
ATATATATATACACACACACAGTGGTTATCAAAGTTACGAATTCTTGAACTAAACGTTAGAATATTAATTATTTGGCTACTAGTCTAATTTCATGACTAGAAAATGTGATGTAAATATTTTTAAACTATGCAAATCTTGAAAAAATTTCTTTACAGCATGTAATTACATGCCTTGCAGCAGCATCAATAATATATAGAATTTTAAATTCTGAATTCTAAATCCTCTGCATAATTAATAATTGTATAATAATTGTATAATTATTTTATAAATAATTAATTTTTTAAAACTAATAATTATTCTAAAACATGCGTAAATTTTTCTTTTTATCATATGATAATTTAATGTGAAGAGTCCGCTTATGTGTGCAAAGTAAGCTTTCGCAAATCAGACTAAAGAAAAGTTCGTACCTTGTATGCCATTGTTCTTAATGTACGTATGACGTACTTATTTTCGCATTGAGTTATTTACCTTCATTGTTGGATGCTCGACACACTGTAGGTGGCGGCGGGTATGTATTTCTGCTTCATTTCCTTGAAAGTTAAAGAAGTGACCTTATTAATGACCTTGAATAAAGAGCCTTATTATGTGTTAACTAAAATGTATCGCTTATGAAATTTTTAATTTTCTTCTATTTTTTGGATGAAAAAGATCTTTTTTATTTATTTTTTTAAGAAGTTCTTTCTTAAAAATTATAAATAAAAAGTATGAAAAATTTAAAATGATTGTTAAATTAATGCTATCAGTAAATAATATGCTAATTAATCCATCAAATTTATTTTCAAAAAAAAATATTATCCAATTAGCAAAGTATTAATTTATTTTAAAATATCATATTCTAAAAGCTAATCGTATACAAACTTATACTTTTTAAATTTATCCTTAGTATTTGTTTTTTCAAATTTCCTTTATCATTTTTGAAACGTGTTTTATCATCGATTAGTTAGTTAGTTAAAATTTTGCCGTTACTAGTTTTCTATTGTATAATGGATATCTTGAAGATGGAATAAAATTGCGTTTAATTTAAATGTTGAGTACACAAATTAATAAATATTTTATTTTTGGCGACTTGACTGTACGTAATTTTCGCTAGGTATAACTCAAATAATTATTGCAATTATTTAAAAAACATTATTATTATTATTATTTAAAGTTAATATTTTCCCTATATATCTATAGCCTTTTGAAATTTATTTTTTATTGTCTAGCGAATATATAAACAGTATATGTTTTTTTTTTCGGAGCCTCTTATTTCCAAACACTCACGGTTTTACGAAGAAATTGCAGGCCCCTAACATAGTCCCTTGGACTCATTGATTATTTTATTTCCTATGTACAACCTAAATGTTAGAAAAATCTATATTAACAACTTAATTTTTCTTTTGTTTGATTTTATTTTTTTTCAACTGATTTTTCTTCAATATATATTAGTCCATGCCTCTGATTGCAATCAAAAGATTCAAGGCCAAATATTATAGAGTACTTTTGCAAGTAGTGATGATGGCTGCTTGAAATCGACAGTCGAGGCGTAATATACTTGTCAATTTATGTTTGGAATGATGTTACGCAAAAAACGATATCCAAGTTATTTTGATGAGCGTGCTTTTTAATCAGTAAATTACTGCAACTGAAGAAAGTCAAGAAAATTTATTTGACGACGTAGGTGAAGATGAGTTACTTCGATTATTCTATTACTTCGATGAGTTAGAATTCAGACAAAGAAACCTGCTGCTGTCTGAAATTTCAGTTCAGGGCTTGGAATCTGGATTAAAATGTAATTTGTTAGTAAGAATTTGGGTAATTATATGATTTAGAACATAATGAATGAGAATGAAAAAGACTTTTCAGATATTAAACAGCGAGGAAAAAAACGGCTTAATGCTGCTTCCATCTTATAAAATGAGAAAATAAATAACTAAGAAGATTGTGATACTTTTTGAGAACAACAACAACAAAATGCATTTTATTTCATCTTAAAAATGTATTTTCAAAAAATGTGATTTTAAAGTAGATAAAAACGATTTTTTTCTTTGCTTGATTTTTCGCTGGTAAAATGAATGAATTATTTTTATGTATGAATTTTATTTTTCACGTGTTCTTTATATAATACATACTAAATTTTTAATACTTTATTTATAGAGAAAGTAGTTTGATAAAAAAAAAAAAAAAAGAAAATTTAATATTTATTTTTCTATTTTATGAACTTTCGATTTTTAGAACTATTTCACTAGACACTACGAGCTCTTTAAAACGAGAGCTTCTCTGTAATATTTATAGTTGTAAATTTTGTAGATTATTCTTACTTTAATAATTCCGTAAGTATGGAAAAATATACTAATCAATTAACACATCATAATAGATAGCCTAATGGCTTATGGTTGTAAAGTATTTTAATATCCACCAAAAAAATAGTTTTTTGGAAATACTTTTCTTATATTGTGAACCCGTATTCTCATGTTGCAAAGGAAGAATCCCGAAAAAACCTCAAATACTAGACAATAGTGGTTGGGATCGAAATACAATAATTCTGCTTTACCACTGGATTATTATGAACCCATGCAAATCGATGTGGTACCGCATAGTGAGCAATGTTTACGGTCTAAGCTGTTGTATAAGATATTTTATTTCGCATCCGAGAGTACTTTTCATCCGTGATGAGCCCTATTTACTTGTCGCAAAGCAAGAAATCTGGATAACTTCCAAGCACTCTCACCGACAGAAATGCTTGCAGAAACTCAACATCCATCTCCCGTTGCTTAGGAATCGAACCCGAGACCATCCTCTCTGTAGAACAAAGTTTTACCACTAGGCCTTGGTGAATCCATATCTATTAGTTATTATAGAGCTTAGATTTTGTTAAATCTCCAGATATAATGTATCTTTAAGTTAGTTCTATCACCAAAACTGTGTCGCGTAATGGAGAACATATATTGATTTTTATAAATATGGGATCATTTCAATAAATGCAAGGATTGGAATTTTAAAGAAAAATAATAAAACATTTATTTTTTATTTAAAGAGTTATGGTACAAGCCTCACAAATGATTGTTTAGCTAAACAATTATACAGATGATTCAAATAGAAATGAAGGAAAAATATTTACACGAAATATAAAATAGAAATGCATTTTTATTTTATATTTTGCATAAATATTATCCTTTTGAAACTCTTTATGGAATGTTTAAAATTTTAAATTTGCTTTAAAAAATATTTTCTACTTTCTTGAATAATAGTATTTGATTTGCGTAAAATTTTTATTACATATGAATATTATAAATGAATTTAAAATATTTTTACCTAATGTATTTTATTGTTTGCTTATTATGAAATGCAATATGATTGATATGAATAAAAAGAATCTTGAACTTATTGAATAAGCAGTTGGAAAAACAGGCTAATTCAATCTTGATTAGCATCTCATTTTCTGCATTTATGAAAAGATTCCTTTCCTTTTCATTTGATTCTTTTCGTTGATTAAATGATTTTTATTTATATTTATGTAAGCTCTTGTGAAGATTGTTGACTATTAGCTAAATTATTTTTACGAAGCTATACTTCGTAAAGAAATATTTCTAGGCTTATTTACAATTGTATTATATTAAATAGAGAAAGAGCTTTCTGTCATAAAAATAATTTATTTATTTCCTGAATTAAGTATTTTTAATTTTCTTATTTTTTGTGGAATTAGAAGTACTTTTAAAATGTAATGAATGAAAAAAATACTTATTAGATTAAAATACATAACAACTAATGATTGGGTATTATAAATTTTGTATTGTAAACAAATAATACCTTAGAAATGTATCGAAATTTAAAAGCATTAAAATGGTTGAATTGAATAATATAAATGTTTGCTGTAATTATTGTAAAATTTAAAATACGATTTGTAATAAATAATTTCCATTGATATTTGATTTCTTTTTTTAAATGTTGCGAAGATTGATTGAGAAATCGGGTAATTATAATATTTCGAATATAAAAGGAATAATGATTTCTATCATAATTCCAGCGTTGCTTAAGAAGATTTATTTATATTGTATAAAAGTAAACCTCTCCTATCGTCTCCTACTTTAAATTATAAAAAATAAACAAGCTGATAATCATTAGATTTTGAATAAAATTTTTTCAAATTTTTTTTAAACGGTATGCCTAGTTTATCATTTTTAATGTATTTGTTGTGCGAAATTTATCATTACACTTTTTTTCTTATTCAGTTAAAGTCATGAATTTAGATTATACTCAATCGGTTAGTTATTAAAAGTAAATTTATTTTGAATAATTATTTATCATTTATATCTGATAAAAGTTAAAGTTTTAATGTTTGATATTTTTAAGCAAATAGGTTGCGACTATTTTTGTATTTGCAAACCTTCTTGTATGGGCCATTTTTTGTTCCATGAACTAAAATCGATTGAATATCGATATTATATTTTTTCTTTGTGTATTTCTTTTTATTTCCGAATAATATATATATATATATATATATATATATACCACTATTATAATTAAATTATTTGCGTAAAAGAAAACTGCTTAATTAAAGTAGTTTAAAAACATTTTTATTTTAATCTGCCTTTTTTCAGCTTTATTAAATTTTGTGTGTAATCGTGAGTTTGCTGTGTATATATATATATTCAAGATTTTTATTCTTTTATTTATTTTAACACAATAATGAAGTATTTCATTATGTAGTTTACGTTGTCCTGGAATATAAACCATTTCCCTATTTATAGTATGTCTATGCTCGTATCCTGAAATTTAATTTAGGGGTAGACTCATATATTAAACCTTGTAGTGCAAATTCCATAAATATATTCATATATAAATGTACATATCACTTCAAATAAACTCATCCATCATTCTTCTAATTGTGTTACTGAGTTATTTATGGATTTTTTCAAGCTGTGATGCAATTTTTTCCATAATATTAGTTTGGGGAAAAAGTAATCCATTATTTTTTCGGTAGACGTCTGTAGTGATCGATATCTCGTGAGGTATCTATCAAACAATTTCAGATTTATGCTCATTGGAAAGGTGACACTTGACACTAAAATATTCTCTTGCGGTTTTTTGTTTTATGAATTGTTATGAGTACAAGGTTTTAAAAATGGAAGACAACAAACAGAAAATTCTATACAATTTAGATTTTCTTTTATTATAGCGAAAATGTTAGCCAGGTGATAAAATTGTGAAAGGCGTTTATCGTCCTATATAAGACTGTAACAACCTGTTACGTACAACTTTGGTTTCGTCGATTCCGTTCGGGTATTTTTGATGTTAAAGATGCGCCTAGTATGGGTACAGTATCGTCGACAATAGCTATAAAATATCAAAAATTATCGAAGTTAACCACATGTCAGCAGTCATAGCTTCACTTAAGACCTAAAAATCTACATGAAAACTGTTTTGAACCTGTTTTACAAAGCGAATCCGAAAGAAGTTACAAAAATTCACTTGAAAATAATGGATTTCTTTTTCCCCAAACTAATATTATTCCTACTATTTTAATGATTATGTGGCAAAATTTTTTTCATATGTTTAAGTTATCATTGAAACAGTTATTTTTAAATGCTTATAAAGTAAACACTTAGATTACATATTTAAGATTACTTTATCAACTTCATTTACTATACTCTGAAATATATTTTTTATACTTTATCATTGTTTGGTATAAGAAGATGCTATGGTTAACAGCCTTGCGCCATAAAACCCAACCCAACAACAACAGCTATGGTTAACAGAATGAAATTTGTTAGTGAATTGTTCTGTGTTATAATGATGAAAAAAATGATAACAATGAAATTATTATAAAATAACAAAGTACTCTCTTTCAAATTTCCTGTATGTATAAAGTACTTAAATTATTGCTACGCATGTCTGTTGCTTATTTTTAACTTTCCCCACTTAATAATTTCATCTTAAAATCTAAACAATGAGTCACACCGGACTCTGCGTGATACAACGGATAACTTCCTTTTTAAGTTTTCTTATTTAGAACAGTAGTGAAGAATGAAATGAAACACGTCAAAAAAAGGTCGAGAAACTCTTGGCTTTTTTTATTCCAAGAGTCTTGCTTCTTTTCAATCGTTGAATTAATGTTTACAATCATTTTTCTCTAAAAATTAATTTGTAATTTTTTATTTCTTCCTTAAATTTGTGGCATAATGTATTGATGATCTGTTTCAACTAATTGGCATTCAGTGTGTAATTTCACTTATGTTCTTAATCTATTGATTTGCCTTTTGCTTTTATTTACTCGCGTTTGTTTATATATATGTATATATATAGGTAGAAGCTTTCCCGCTGATTAACCTGGTCTTGTGATAACGTTCTGTGTAGTACTCGGTGCTTGCTTTGGCGAATCTTGGTCACATTATTTAGCAGTCTGCCAAAATTCCTGAGCTGTTATTTTATATTTTTCTAATCTGATAAGATTGACAAAAGAATGTGTTCGGCAGCATGTTTTATTGAATTCCTAAAATGAGATAAATTGTATTGTTGTCTGGAGAATTATATATGCTGTTTGTGTGTGCGCTTAATATTAACTGAATACAAATTTTATGTTCCTTAATAATAAGTGAGTTTTTTTTTCGCAAGAACTATTGTATACGAATTTTTTTTCGTTGATACATTTGTTATTCAAAAAACTTCTTTTGAGTGAATTATTTATTCTACTTTAATAATACATTCTGTCTCATGGACAAATATTTGTATTATTTTACTACTAGATTTGCAATGTGATTGTAATGGTATTAGTGGTGAGCAGATTTTTACCATTGTTATAACTATGGAATTTATTCTTGTAATATTTCTAGTATTTAATTTTTTTATGAAACATATGGCTTAAAATGCTTTAATTACTTCGCATTAGAGTTACACAAATTTTAAATTATATGGAACGCATAAAATCAGTTTTTTCGTGTTTAAAAAACTCAGGGAATCATTTTTTGAACAATAAATTAACAGCATTGTCAGTTTTCAGGTAATTCATTTCCGTTTTATTGGTGCTAGTTAGTCGTATTTTAAAGCTGTTTTTTAAAATTAAAATATTTTTGTAAATGCACATTTGTAATAACTTTTCATGTTATGATTTCAATATATATATATGCACGTGTGTGTTCAGTTTGAAGTTCTTTTTTCTAGAGAACTTAAAGCATTGAACTTGTAATATGTGTTGTTTTTGAGTAATAACCTCTGTAGGATATAATTGTTAAAGAAATTAATGGAATCCTGATAAGTATTTATTTTTTAACATTCTAAGCATTTATCTAACTGCTGAATTTGAGGTATTTGGTTATAGAATTCCACAGTTGTATCGATTGAATATAGAACACCTCTTGATTTATAAATAAATATGCCATATGATATTACTTTCTTTCCACAATTTTACAAAATATTAAGAATAATAACTTTTTTTAATAATATTTTCGCTATACTTATTCGTATGCCCTAAAATGTAATTGGTAATTTGCTTTTGCAAATAACGTGTTAAAAGACTCGTCTCATTGAAATCTTATTGAATAATGTACGATCGATCAGTTTTTTTGTTTTGATTAAATAGCTCATACATACTTTTAAAGTAATTACAGTAGCATAATATTTAACATCGTGCAAAAGTAATTAGTCCTTTTATTTTACTGTGAAACAAAACTAAAAAAAAAAAAAAAATAAATTTGTATTACTTAACTTTTTGTCTAACCAGTATTTGGCATTTACATTAATAAACATTTTTAAATAAAAATGAAGCATTTATATTTGTACATTTAAACATTTCGTCGATTTTTTTTATTGATATGTTCCTTATTATTTATAGGTTGAAACATTAATAAAATTCAGCTTATCAAAATGAAAATATGACCTCATTAGGCGTATGGAAAGTATCTAATCCTTTCCCCCCTGGCTTGACAAATCCTTGCTTAGATAATAGAAGTTTCCTGGATGTAGCTTCCACCTCCAAAGTAAGTCCGTCACCAATACTAAATGGCATAATATTTTAAAAAATCTTTTTGAATATTTTTTTTATAACATTATTGTTTTTTAAGTATTTGTATATTTTCTTTTATTATACGATTATTCATTTAAAAAATTAATTTTAAAATTTGTTGTAATTTTAAGTTTTATCATAAAATTTTAAAAAAGTATTGCAATTTTAATTTTACAAACATAGGAATATATTTTCATTATTTGATTTTATTCAAATTCTATAAATTAAATAAATATTAATATAATACTATATTTTAACATTTCTATTGAATACTTGATGATTTATAACTATGGTATAAAATTTAATGCAATGTCTCTTTAACATGTGTTAATGTTCTTGTTATTACAAGTGTTTTTATAAACAAACATTTTATTTTCACAAAAAGTTGTTTCTTAATCAAAATTTATAAATCTTATTCTTTTTAGTTGATGCTATTATTTTTTGTTCTAATCGACAATTAAATAATAGACTTGTTTCATTTTATATAAAACTAATATAATACTAAAGTTTGTGAAATGTATTATTTAGGAATTATTTAATCATAAAAAGATAATAAAAAATCACATGCATTTAAGTTTTGTATTTCTGAGTATCTTAAATAAATAGGATGGCTAGTATTAATTCTGTTAAAAAATAAATTTAGATTCTTATTCATATCAATCAAAGTAATTGTGGCTTATATTTTGCAGCCTAAGCTTATTGCTAAATCTTAAAACTTTTTAAATTATGAAGTAAGATATAAAATATAATGGTTAATTTAATATTTATCAACAGTTCAATGAAATTTATTTTTAATTATTTTTTTACTTTTTTAAGTGTGTATTTTCTCTAATTCCCACTAATGCAATTACAATGAAAAGATAAAAATTATTTGTTATTTTTCATTAATAATTTATTTTAATGTTTTTAAACCTACATTGAGCATTACAATTTGTTTTAATAATTTCATGTAAGTATTAAAGAGAATTTTGTTTTAAATGAAATGATATTAAGAATTAAGATTTCATTTTATCATTTAAAAAACATGTCTGAATTTAGATATTTACTTTTGTTTCATCTGGATGTGTTACGAGAATATTAAAATTCAATTTTAGTTTAATTTCCTTTATTTTGATAAATTTTTTTATTGATAAGGATGCTTTGGCCATCTCTGAAAGTGGACGCTCATTGAAAGTTCAAACAGATGGTCCTCATCTCATCAGTCTTGGTGGTGGAAGACTCAGTACAGCTATAACTATTCATCCTTTACCCGAAGGTAACAAAAATTTTTGAATGTTGATGGGATTTGTTTTTTATGTATATTTTAAGTATAATAATGTGTTTATATTGTTTTCATTATAAATTATGTTTATAAAGCAATATAAATAGTGGTGAGATTTTTTTAAAATGATGAATATTAAAGTTTACATATTTATGTTATAGTAAATTGATAAAAATAAATATGCACTTTTCTTACATAAATATGGATTATATCAAGCATTTAATTAAAAAATATGTAAAGTTTTTATGAACCAAATATATATGTAGTCAATTGAAATTTTTAGTAATTTTTGAATCTAATATTTTTTGTTATTATGCTTTCATATATCCATAAATGTTTTATTTTTTTTAATATTTTATTCTAAAAACAGATTATTTGCAAAAATAATTGTATTTAATATTATAAACTATAATTTTGAAAAAAATATTGTGTTTAATTAGTAATAAATTTCTGTATAAATTTTTTTATACCATATTTCTGTTGTAGGTGTTTAACTGATTATTCAGGAAAAAAATTTTAATTATAATTTGAATAGAATTTTAAATGAGTATTTGTTATTTTTACTAATTATTGAGGTATATGAAATTTGTAATCCTAAAATGAGTTTAATTTTGAAATTATAATGTAGTAAATTCTTATTTTGTAAGTTTTTTCTATAAAATAGTGAATTAATACAATGCAGATAATCATCTATTTATAAACTCTCTATGAAAATTATTATTATAATAACTTTATCCATAAATGTCATTATTAAAAATATACTTAATTCCTTTATTGGACAATTCTTTAATAGTTATTAAATTTGTTGCTACTTAAGGATTTATTTGTTTAATAATATTTCCTTTTATGAAAAATTTAATACAATGTGTTAATTAATTTTTCTTTGACAGTGTATTTTTAGAATTTTGTTATTTTTCTTGAATAATTCTATTTTAAAAAATTGTCCAGTTGTCACTCAAATAAGCTTTTATGTATGATTTAATAGTATTGTTTATTTATTGCATAAATATTTTTAATATTTCAAAATTTTTGTTTTATTGCCATGCATTCTGTGGATTTATTAAAATAATTTTTATGGTGAAGAATTTAAAATTTATTTCAACTTTGGAATTAGCCAATTGTGATAAAGTTATATTAAATAAAATAATGAACATATTAAAAAAATGTTTAATTTAAAACAAAATTGCTTTTAAATAAAAAGCAAAATATATTATTTTTCATTAATTGATAAATAAATAAAAAAAAAAAAAAACTTTTGTTTATGTGATAAGACACATAAAAAATTTTGACTTTTGTACTGAAATAATTGTATTATACTTTGGTTTATGAAATTTTGATTGTTTTAGCCCTATACAAATGTAATTAGTTTTATTTTTTAAGGATTCAATTTATATTATAATGCAAGCAGTATATATTATATGACAAGGTATGCTTTGTATATGATTTCTTGTGTATTCTCTACAAATTTTCATAATTTTACACATGCACTACATTTTCAATGATTCTGAAATATTATCTTCATTGCTAGATCAGATCCTTGTAGCATTAATATTTAAATGAACATCAAAATAAATGTTAGTGTAAAATAAAATTAACTTAATAGAAAAATTAAAAAAAATCCCAGTTATTCTCTTTTTCAAAATATTTTGATGTATTTATAAATAAGAGATGTGGGATAATAATTCTTTAAAAAACTACATTTATAACTGCATTTTATCTTGTTTAATATTTTAAGCAAAAGTGTGAGAACTTAAAATTTTTAATATTTTTTATTCTATTTTAAAATTTTGATTGATACTAACAAAAATTAGTTGCTACTTAACACATTTCAATTCAACTCAACCACAAAAAATAGCTTTAAATATTTTTAATCTTTTTTCTTTTGGAATTCATCTTACTTGAAGACTTTATTCTTAAGGCTTGAAGAATTTCAAATTGAAGGAGAAAATTTTACTATACAACATTAGAGGAAATGTTATGAATAAATCTGATTTGATCAGAACTTTTTTCATTTCAGAGTGAAAATGGTTAGTTTAAATCAAATTTTATTTTTCTCTAAATGTTACATTCTGTGTAAATGCTGAATCTTATTTCATTTTTCTATTATTAAAATTGTGTATTCGAAAATTTATTTTCACATTTTTAAAATTTTCTCCTTAAGAGAATAAAATTGGTCAAAGGGACTAAAGTAATTTGCTAGTATGTTTCATTTAATGCTTATCCATTCTTGAGAGTAATGTTTTTTGCAACAATTTTTATTCCTGCCTGAATGAAAATTTTTGCTATCATATAATTTTAGTAATGAAAGAAATTAGCACTCATGAATGCAAAAAAGCTAATTTAGTGATTTAAAATATAATACAAAATGATGCTAAGAATAAAGTGCACGTGAAAAATCATTTAAATTTGTAGCATAAGAGGAACTTTATTAATTTTAACTAGTGATTTAAAAAAGGGGGTGGGGAACCACTATTTAATTCTGAGTGATAAAAAGGATATGATTTGAGTGATTTAGCCATCCCAATATTTAGTCATTTTGAGAAGTATATAATATTATTATTTTAATATTTACTTTTATAATGTGTTTATATTGAATTTTGAAGTTTTCTCAAAAGAAACAATTTATTATGTACTTATATTATTTATTAAATGTTAGTAATTTCATTCATATTTTATATTCATTGAATGCGAAATTAATACATTATGCCGTATTATTTAATTCTAATTAAAAAAATTTTACTTTTCATATGATTTGTAATCAAGTCACAATTGAAAATTTTAGGAAGAGTTTATGTTGGCTGTCCAGAAGTACATCCACCAAAAGATGTTGTTATCCATGGTTTCGGTATAGAAAGAGACCATTGTTTTATTGATAACAATAATGGGCTTGTTACAATTTATCCTCAAGATGGGGAAGTCTCTATAGATGGTGTTACTATTACCAAACCTACTTGCTTATCTCAAGGTAATTTTTGTTGTAAAATAAAAAAAGGCCGAAGTCTATTTTTAAAATTATTTTATTAGTTATAGTAATTCTAATAACAGTGAAAAATATTTTTTAGTTTATATTAATGTTAAAATGTTTTTAATCTTTGTTAATTGATCTACAGGACCCAAATTATTCAAATTTAATATATGAATAAATCAAATTAATAATTTATTTAGTTGATTAGAATTTTAAATTTGGATTGAAAAATTCTGAAATTTGTTGATTTAATTCATGATAATGATTAATTTTTAGCTTCAGAATTTGCAGTGTAAATATTTGTATGTAACAAAAATGTTACTTTCCTTCTTTTTATTTCTGATTTTATAGCATTCTGTTTTTGAATCTTCAAATAAATTTTAGATATTTATAGTAATAATTACTTTTTCATTATTAAAGAATTCATCAAAGAATATTTGGGAAGTCATATTTGCTTTATTTTAGAAGATTACAGTCAAAGCTCACTTAACAATTAATTCATATTATAAGTTTAATAAATGCTGAAAAATGTCATTCCTAATGAACTATGTTTAACAATACAAGTGCTGATGTGATATTGTATTTACACATGCAGGATCTTATTGTAACAATTAAAAATCTAGATGAACAAGGCTAAACTTTGATTTTAAGAATGAATTAAGTATTGAAGTAAATATCTTGAAATAAGATAATTTGTGCAAAATATTTTTAGATTTTATTTTAGAGTATATTTAAGGAATGTATTTAAATGCTATGAAACTCTTAAATTTTAAGCTTTAATTTATACAAAATTTTTCATTTTTGTATACTCTAAAATTATAAAAGTATTGATGAATGCTAAGGAAGAGAAAGGGATTTATTAGTTCAAAAACTTGAATTTAATGTGAATTAATTATTTCTGGACAGGAGAAACATAATATACGAAGTGCACTAATGTAATAGACTCTTCTGCACATCTACAAATTGGTATATATAAATTTGAAAAGATTGGCAACTTTACATATTTAGACTCTACTCTGAGGTTAACATTGACAATATCGCATCTGAAATTCAGAGGGGAATCAATGTTGTTAACAGATGCTTTTATAGATTTAAGTAGTTAACAATCAAATTTAATTAAAAGGAAGGCTAAACCTAATTTTTTAATCAGATCTTTACAAACATACTCATCAGAAACTTAGACAATGATGCAAAAAGATGAAAATGCTTTTGGAGTCTGGATGGTGGATTATAAGAGTCATTTTTGTATGTAAGCATGTTGATGGATTATGATACAGATGCTCAAATTTAAAACACTATTATGCCTTTAGAGAATTCAACATCATCAAGTACATAAAAATATAAAGAATTAAATGGGCTGGTTATGTTACTAGAATGAATAAAGAATGTACAACATTGAAAATATTCTTGGCTAGGCCTCCTAGAACAAGAGCTAGGTGTGGACCCAACCTTAGATTGGTTGACTGCTTGGAAAAAGATCTCACCATTTTAAGAGTGGTAAATTGAAAGACCATGGACGAAAATAAAAGCTTGGAGGAAAATTCCTGTGAAAGCCAGAACCCACACTGGGCTGCCGAGCCACTGGTGTAAAGAATTGCTTTCTGGAGGGAAGACACTTAAATGGTTTTTGTATATGAGTCTGAGAAATTTGAACAAATGTCTACAGAACCAATAATCAATGAGGTTATTTTATTGTAGAATGAAAGAGGCTAGTGGCAAAAATTAATGAGTTATTGGAAGAGTGTAAACTTGAGCCAACCTCTTAAGATTTGCTGGCTCTGCAGTCTGTCACATTAAGAAGTTGTGGGAGAGTTTGGTCAGAAGGAGAACAAAAAATAACTACTTTAGTAGAGCAATAATCTTGTTGGGAAATACATAGAGGAAGGAAAACTTTTTAATTTTATGTTGAAAAGCATAATTTTAATGAAAGAAAAATTACGTGTAGTAAAAATTTATTTAACCCTTTTTTGCATGATATTTTCTTTATTGGTGAAATAAATCAAGGTGATATAATCCATGTTCAAAATTAAAGCAAAAATGGGTTAAAAAATCTTATTATATATTTATAGTATAAATTTAGCAAAAAACAATATGATGGAAATTTCCATTATCATGCAAAGTTATTTAAAATAAAAAAATTAAATGAAAACTTTTTTAAGAAAATACTCTAAAAATAACAGAAACAGATGTTACAAACCTTTCTTCTACTCATTTTCACTTTTTTAGTAATAGAAACTCAAATATAATAATAATAATAATAATAATAATAAAAAAAAATTAAAAACGAAATTATATGTTTATTGCAACTACAACAAACAGCAGAACGACAACTTAAAACTTGTTTCACTGATAGTGACACTTGCTTATTTTTGACAGCTATGTTTCTTTTTATGCAATGGACATCAAAAAGGTATCCAAACACGATCTATTTAAAGTGAACTTGTTATTTTATATAATTTTTGGACATTCAATATTATGATGGAAATTTCCACCATTATGCAAAGGGTTAAAGATAATACTGTGTCTTATTTTCCCTAAAGTTGCACTATAAATATTCAAATATATTGTTCAGTTTTTTTATTAAATGAAGTGCATTTTACCTAAATATACATGAATACCAGTCATGCAAATTGTTTAGCTAAACAGTAAACAAATTATACTCATTGAGCCATGTTTTACTGTATTTGATTTTTTCTACTATAATTTTAAGCATAAACTATATAATTATAAGCTTAAAATTTAACATTGTTAACAATATTTTTCTAGAATACATATTCAACTTTTACCACTTTGGGATAATTTTATTTTAAGGGAATATCAATATTTTTAGTAAAGGTTGAACTTACCAAAGGAAGTGTAAGGAATGTGTTATTAATTAGTTATCTTGTATTAATGAGGACTTTTTGAAATAGAAAATATATGTTAACATTTAATTCTTTGTTGATATTTTGCTCTTAAATTTCTTGAATATAAAATGTGTGAAATTTCTTATAAATTATTTTCTTGTAATATACTTGCTATGTAAAATGTTTGACTTGTTATGATGTTTAATAATCCATAAAATAATGATTAAACTTGAGAAATTTATTTACTCATTCATATTTTTACAGTGTGTTAATTTACACAGCTGATTTCCTTCACATGTTTCTGCTTTTCATTTAAATATACATCTTTGCATATTATTAGT
>JAPDSC010037677.1:1044814-1061147 GCA_026290005.1 Latrodectus geometricus
TTTTTTGCAATTGTAATAGCATTATAATATAGTACACTAAAAACTTGAAAGAATGATATAGTTTTTAAGCTTTTAAATTTAAAATAATAATAACTAGTCTGTATATATGTATATATATACACACACATACATACATAGTGGTAGTGTTTTATACTCCCAAGGTGCAAGGTGCAGTCCTCGGGTTGGAAAAGCTTGACTCAGTATTCATCCTTTCAGTGAGTCGATAAAAATGTGTATCAAGCATACTTGGGTTCTAAACACTGGGGTCTTACATTAGGCCGATCACCTAACCAGGATGTATGCTTTGCGCCTTAGGGTTCGATTTTGATATGAGTACATTAGGCCTTGGCACCATGCATCTCATGTGCCATTAATTTTAGTTTATATTAATTTTTATTTGGTTCTATTTATTTGTCTAACAGAACATATATTATTAAAATAAAACCAATATATGTATATATTTAAATATGCTTTTGTATGACTTCTTTGTTAGTTATTTTCTTCATTAAATTTGAATTTTTACATTTAGGCTGTTGAAGAAAGACTTAAAGATCAAGAACAAGAAAAACAAGAACGCTTACGATTAGAAGAAATTCTTCATCTATGTGCAGAGTATGAAGAACAATCTCAAAGAGAACAAAATAAGAAGTTAAGTGTTAATGGTGAAAACAAAGAAGCAGCATCTTCGTCTTCATCTGGTGAATTCAGCTCTGTTTCTACTGATCCTTCTATTCCTGCATCTTCAAATTCATCTGACAATTCTCATGGCCTTAGTTCTAAATCAGATTCTAATGTAGAGGGTTATTCCTCAGAAGATTGTCGATACAATGGTGTTACAAAATACCCCACTCTTCCTTCTCCTAGAATGGTTCAGAATCAACCAGCTCTTGCTGGTGTTAACAATGGGAAAAGCATGAATAATTATGTACCTTCTAGTGGATATCACACTGTACCTAATAGAATAAAGACAAATGGTTCCTTGCCTAGAGATCGTGGAAATGCTGTTTCTCCTACTAGTGATTCAGCATGTTTTGCTCCTCATAGTTCATTAGACTGTGTTAATGGTGGTAATGGAGCACCAACAATGTATGTTAACCATAAAGCCTTGAATTCTGCTTCATCTGAAGATGAACTCTGTGCTATTTTAGGCAATAGTTCAGTGTCTAAACAAAGTCCAAATAATGAGCATGGGCCAAGTAGCCCTTGCATGGGTACAGCTTTTCTTACATATTCCCATTCTCCTCGAACTAGAATCAAAACAGTTGCCAACCATACTGATAAAACATCCGAAGTCTATGAGAACAAACATGCGATTAATAGCCTTGCAGCTAGAAAAGATTTATCATTAACTTTGCCTTCCACTGAATCAAGTCCTCCAAATACTATTCAGTGTGGAACATACACTAATGCAAACTGTCAACCACAAAGTAATGTAAGTCTTAACTTTCCTCCTAAATTAATTGAAACTTTTTAAATATGTTTTTCCATATTATCAAAGTCAAAGCTGTTAAAATAGTGAAGTTTCATATTTGATAATTTAAAATGTATTATAATTTATCTATTTGGGTATCAAAAAATTTTCTTGCCAAAAAAAAAAAAAAAAAAAAAAAAAGATTTTAGTATACATTTTTTCAAAAGAAATGAAATCTGCTTACTTACTTTAGTCATCTCTTCCAGTTATTTTTAAGCTATTTACTAACATTTTTTTAAGATATAGAATGTCTGTATATGTTATTAATCTCTTATTTTTCTTAATTTTTTTCTTATTTAAGATATTTTTTAAATATTAGACTTTTTTTGTTTTAATTTAGATTGGGATTGACATTGATGAGGAAATAAGCAAGTTACAGAAAGAGAAGCAAATTTACTTACAGAATGTTAATGGAATAAAATGTAAGGTTTCTGATTTAAAAGAATGCAAAAATGAAGTCTTGAATGGGGTAAATGATTTACCATAATATTTATAATCTGTATTTGTATTATTTCAATCTTCTCTTGTAAATGTAATATTTCTCAAATTGTATTTAGTTATTTTGTAACTTGCATTTCTTTTCTTAAAAGTGTTCTTGTATTTCATAAATTTTCATTATTTAAGATATTATGCATTACCATGTGACTATTTATGTTATAAAATTTTTATGTTACAAGTATAAAATTTTTAAATTTTAAATTTTTATGTTACAAGTATAAAATTACAAGTATAAAATTTTTATGTTACAAGTAAGACTATTTATGTTACAATTATCAATTTATGTTATAAAAATATAGTTTATATTTGGAATATATTAAAAGCATCAATTTAATGTTAAAATTTTTTAATTTATAGTTTTTAAATTTTTTTAAATAATATATTTATCAAAAATAAAGCAATAATTTTATATAACAATTGTTAGAAGATAATTGCTTAATTATATTCCAGCTTCAATTGGAGTATGACTTGTTGGCAGGTGAGTTGAAAGATAAAGAAAGAATGCAAATAACTGATGGCAACAAGTTAGCTGAAATTCAGAATCAAAAGTTAATGATTGAGAAAAGATATGAAATTGCTCAACAAGAGGTATTTATTTCAGAATATTATATTCTTTTTTTATTTAATTGGTATCTATTATGAAAATTTTGCTTTAGACTAGGCTATTGCTATTTAATTAAAGAAAATTAATTGCAAGTTTAATTATGTATATTTATTAATGGAACTATTTTCCATTTCTTTATTTTCCTTTATTTAAACTTTTATATTTCTTTTATTGTCCTAACATATTTTTATTGTATAATAATTTCATTCAGTTGACTTAATGTTTGATATAAGTTATTTTCATATAACAAGTCATAATAGTAAACACATTTTAGAAAAAATTAATGTCATATTTAAAAAATAAAACTATCATTTACAAAAGTAAATTGCAGTATAAAATTTTTTATTTTTGAATGTCGAAACATTTGCATGTTTTATGATAAAATTATGAATGATATATTGTTTAAATAGTATTGCTTAGGATTTTCAATATATTGAATAAAAATACATATGCTAGGTATTATTATATTATATAGCTCTAAACAATGGAAAAATAAAAAATTTCTAATCAAGAATATTGAGCTTGATTATGGAAATAATGAAATGTAAACTAGGGGGAAAAATTATAAGAGTAAGTTTTTGTTTAATTTTAAGTTATAGATTTTTTTCAAAATTTATTATAATTCATTTTTACATTTATGAGAGTAGGTTTGTATTTATATAAACTAGGGGTGGCAAAGACATCTACCGCGGTCGACTGATAGACCGCGAAGACAGTTTAGGTAGTCCACACGACCATCTGATAATGACCTCAGATATTAACAATTTAATTTATGACTTATGACAGAGAATCAATGAATTATTTAAAATAAAAATGCTTTAAAACCCAAAACAAACTGTGCAAAGATTTACGATTTAAAGATTTATGATCAAAGGTTTACTATTTATATAAAATCGAAAACGGACATGATGAGCGTGATTAAAACATGCAAAAAACTATAGAAAGGTATGCATCTCAATTAAGAAAACATGAATTGAGAAACTTCAAAAACATGGAGGAAGAGTGCATCCATAATCCAAACTGAGACTTAGAAGATTTCGCTTAATACTTACTTGTTTTTTGAAGAATTTGAAAGAAGATTCGCTGACTTAATTAGGTTGAAAGAAATACTCAATTTTATGATATTTTCATTTAATGAAAATGTCAACATTGATGGAGTATCTGAAAAAATAGGACATTTAATAGATATCACATCAGTCACAGTCGAGGAAGAAATTATTAATTAAGATGCGATAAATTTCTTAAATCCAGAGCATATTTAGTGATACTGATTTTTGGAAATTAATTTCTAAGGAAACGTTTCCAAATATTTACAAATTGATTTTGTATTTGAAATCATACTTTGGATCGAAGTATTTTTGCGAATCTGCTTTTTCAACATGAACAAAAAACAAACATTGGTGGCATTTAACAGATGAACATTTAATTTCGTGTTTATGCATTGCAATAAGCTCGTACCAGCCACAATATGATAAACTTGTCGCAGTTATACAGTGCCAGATTTCAACTAAACGAAGTGAATAGGATGGTCAGTTTTTGATATATTAATACTTTGATTATTTTCGTCAGTAAATTTTTATTTTGTAAATATTAATATTAAGTTTTTTTTTTAGAAAAATTATATAATTTACCATATTTTCTTGTTACCGAAAATAAATATTACGTTAATTTAGCTCTTCCATTGGAAGACCGCCTTCGATTTTTTAAATGTGGAGTAGATCCCGAATCCCAAAAGTTTGGCCACCCCTGATATAAACACTTTAAATGCAATTTATTTTGAAAATTTATTCTATTTTTACAGTTTTTCTGAATTTTTAATCATTGCTGATGATTTTAAAATTCTGTGTTATTTCTGCTAGTAAAAAGACTAATTTAAAAATTCTACAATATTATATATGATAACATAGATATAAAGAAGTTCAGAAATATAACTAAGTATTCTGATTAGTTATATTGCTGAAATGATTTTATTAAATATTTTTTAGGTTTATTTTTGTGATGAAGAACACAGCTTAAAATGTGTAAATCTTAAAAGAAAAAGATTAATTCGTAAAAAAGAAATCTTAATAAATTCAACTTATTATCATTTTGATCAATAATCATAAAATATTTTTAAAAAATCACTTCAAATTTGAAGAAATAGAATCGTGGATATTGACTGATCTCTGTAAAATAATTGAGTAGCTCTAGGTGTTTTCTTTCTAAAAAATTGAGAACATAGAGCATTTCTTTTTTTTTTTTTTTATTCTATAGATGAAATGAGTAAAATTGTCATGGGGAAAACATATAAAAGTTGAGTTCACACTCAAAATTGAAGTTTGCTCTATATAAGTAAATCTTTTTATTAATTATTATGTTACATAATTATTTTTTATGTATATTGTAATTAAATTTCCACTGATAAATAAAAAATAACATGAAGTTAATTTCAATAAATGATGATATTTATTAAAATTTGTAGGAATTATCCATCTCTTTTGTACATCTTTAATCTTCTGAAATTAATTTGCAGTGCTTGTACAAAATTAGTGATAACTCATAAATTTTTCACTTAAAATAATTCTACTAGGTGAAGATATGAAAAAATTGCTTAAAAAGTTTCTGTGATCATTGATTACCTTAGTTAGAACTTTATGATTTAATTCTATTTGTACTATTAAAGTATTACAATTCAAAACTGTACAAGAGGTTTCAAAATAATATTTACCAGCAATTCTTACTAAAAACTATATAGAAAAACCAATATTTTTTGGTTTGCCAGGTACAAGAGAAAAATCGCCTAATAATGTAATATTCTGCCAAATTTCTTTCAACCATAAGGGGAATGTTCGTTTGCAGCCATATGTGTACAGTGATCTCTGAATTCATTCAAAAAAGCACATTTACCTTTCTTTCTTACATCTTATAAGCATTCATTTTTGTTAAAACTGTCTTGTTTACAATTCATTAATATTTGTTTTTAGTTGAACCTGTTTTGCTTAGTATTAAATAAAATCTGCTTATAGTTGAAGGTTTTCGACTTTTATTCTATTGACTGTTTTATCATTCACTTTGTTTGGCAACCTGGTTGATGTTTGGTGCACAGTTGGTCACATTTGTGCCCATCTAATCGAAAAATATCAGAAACCCTTATAAAAATAAAATGTTTGGAAATTAAACCTTTTCAATTTGTTATTTAAATGTTAAATGTTTAAAATTGTATTTGGAATTTTGTCTGTATTGGAAAGTTAATTTTAAAACACCATTTTTAAAAATATATCTCATCTCTTAAAAATTTTATTCGAATGGATATGTATAAAGCAAATCTTGCTTTCAGACACCATAACATTCTGTTGCATGATATCTCAAGTCATACAGTTTCGATGATTATGCATGTTGTCATTGTTACAATGATAGATTACTACTGTTTCGGCAAACAGTAGTAATCAATGTATCAATATTCTGGCAGCACAAGATTCATTGATGTGTTTCATTTATTACCTGCTACTATCTATTACAGGCCATCTAATGGTGGACTTTTAAGGGAAAACATCAATAATTGTTTACTTAAAAGAGACACAAATAAAATAAGTAAATATTTCTTTTAAAAAACTTCTGTCACATCTATTATATATTAAAGAGACATTTAAATCTTACTTTTCAGAACACAAGTTTAATTCCAAATTTGTTTCTTCAGTATGTATGTAAACTATTTGCATTTAAGCACTTAATTTCTTCATTAACAAATGTATTGATTTATTTTGGTTTTTTTGAATAAAAATAATTTGTTTGATGTCATTTTGTTAAATTTATTAATTTTTGACTTCTTTTTTTTAGTTGGAATCTGCAAAATCAAAAGTTCAACAACAAGAAAAACTTGTTGAAGAACTCCAAAATGAGTTAATTATGATGCAGCATAAGTCCTTGCATGAGTCAGAGATATCTTCGAAACTAAATGAATTAAAAGCTCAGTCAGAATTATTAGATATTGAAAGAAAATCTTTTGAAGATTTGGAATTTCAGCAACTTGAATCACAAGCTCATGAAGATGATGAAAGAGAATTGTTAAATAATGAAATAGAATGTTGTAAAGAAACAATTGCCCAGAGACAGGTATAATTTTAATAGAATCATAATAGCATTTAAATTATATGATTATATAATTTCTGTGTTTATATGATATTTCTAACATTCTTGTAAGAATGATAAAATTCTTACTGCTAAAGTTTCCCAACTTCTCAATTGTATTCTTAATTGCGTTAAAATTTTTATAATCAGTTATAATGTTTACCTCAGGCTAATTAATAGCATACCATTTAGTAGGAAATTAATTAGAATTTTTATGCATTAAATAAGTTTGAAATTTAAATCATTTGATTAAAATTTGTAGCAAAATTTAAAAATGTTATTAAAAGAAATAGCAAATTTTAATTGAATGTATTTATTTCAAAATTCTAATAATTCTATATTAGCATTTTATATAGTATGAAAATAATGGTTCGATTAGACAACATTTTTAAAGATTGCATTTGCTCAAATTTTAAATGAGAAATATTCAGAATCAACCATATTTTCAGTGTTTTAAATCTTCATATAAATTTTCTATAAAATATAGTTTATATATAAAACTTAACACACAGCTTTGTACTCCACAATAAACATCCAATCTCTTTAAATATTCATATTACTGAAATTATAATTTTAATTTGACTATTAAATGTACAAGATGTCTTTAACTTATAATTAATAATTATTTTAATATAATAACTTATAACTAATAATGTTTTTATAATTGTCATATTAATCATTTTATTTGAAATAACTTTTTCTTTTTCATATAAATTATTTAGTCACTGAAAATATTATTTTTAAAACTTGAGATTTTCATTAAAATCGATTTAATATTCGTTAAACATTTTTCATGAAGTAAAATAATATTAGTGAATCATCTTTAAAATTTGTTTCTACGGTGAACAGTAAGAAACATTTCTCAAAATTTTTCCAATGTGCAATACAATGAAAAATTTATTTTTTCCTACATATTCTGATATGTTTAACATTTAGATCAAGCAGCTTATTTTAATTAGTACCACATGATGGAAATAATGAAGTACAAAAGTTTTATTTTTATTAGTAACTGTTCACACCAAATGACTTTAATGTAAAATTATTATTTGTTTAAGTTTGTATATTTATTGAAAACTTTCTCTTAGATTGAGCTAAGTGAAATGAGCAAGCAATTGCAAGCTATTTCATCACAAATTGAGGAAGAAAAATTAAAGTGTGAGAATCAAATGAAAGTTTTTACAGCTCAATTGCGGCAGGTAAAGAAAACAAATAGAATTCAATCCTTATAGTTTTAACATTTATTTCTGAATTCTTACTATAACTATTTTATTTACATATTTTAGGAAATTTCAAACTTGGAGCTTATAAATAGTAAACTAAAAGCTTTATCTGATGCAAAACCTTGTGCCACTCCATTTTCTAGTCCTGAAAGCAGTCCTCGAACCTCTGATTCAGATATTGAGGTAATGGCTTGTTTAGTATTTATTAATTTGTAAAATAATTTCTTACATAAGTTTTATGTTTAAAATATAAAATCACTTCTCTTCTTGAATCTCTTCTGTATAATATTTTAAATGGTTCATATAATTAAGAATGGAAAGATTTCTTAATTATAAGACAGTAAAAGTTTTTCTTCAACCAAAACAAACTTTCATAAAAAATTTTTTATTTGTTACCATATTGCAAATCAAATTGTAATAATAGTATAATTTAAGGTTTTTCTTCAAGATGTTTATAATTTTATCTCCCGATTTTAATTCAGTAAGGTTTAATCTTTTTTTATTCACAAAAAAATAAATTTTTATTTAAAAACATTTTACAAAATAACAAGTAAGAAAAATACTGTAATAAAGTTAAGCTGTGGTAAGAAGTGAGGTTTCTATATTTTACTTAAATACTAATTAATTATATAATAGTTTATGAAGTAAGTAGTAATAAATGTAAACTATTATAGTTACTAATTAGTATACTATTATACATTTTTATTATGATTTATCGCAAATGAATTCTATAAAAAATTTCTATAGTTTGTTTTTACATTTCTGATAATCTAATCAAAATACTGAAGCTTTTTCAAGTGATTCCTATCATATGATCTTCATCACTCAAAGAAGATAATCTGAGTTTTATAAATTTTGTTCAGCAGAAATTATTTACTGTAGCAATTTGAAAATACTTTGAGATGCTTATTTATGAGGTTATTGAACTTAAGGATGGGAATATGATTCATAAATTGTATGCTTTGTGAAAGTCTTATTTTTAATGAAATAATTGGGATAGCATTTTTTTGTTGAAGGACAGACATAAACTGCATTTTATTCAAGCAATTTTGGAGCTTCCAAACTTACTTAATTTACTGAATCTCATTAAAATAGATTTTTTTACAGATGCTTTTATGTGGAAAAGATTTCATTAATTAAATGATTCATTGATTACACTGTATGACTTTTTATCTCACAAATAAAAGAATTGGGAAGGTGTTGTACTGAAGTTTCAGACCTTAGACAGAAAAAAATTTCAGACACTAGTCAAAAAAGGAGCTGCTTAAATCTGTTCATGAAAAATGATATTTTAATGTTCTTATTCGTTAACGAAAAAATTACTTTTTTTAAAATGTATATGTGGGTAGCTCATTTTAATAAAATTTCTTCAGAGTGAAAATCCTGTTGTTTGTAATGCAAGATTTTGTTAAGCTTTTATTTTTTTATTCTATTAAACCTAAGCATTGCTTGAAATTTTATTATAATTATTTTGTTTATTTGATTTAAGACAATGTTTCTCTTAAAGATTCTTTAAGCTGTAATGGAAATAAAATTCTAGATGCTAGTACCATCTGTTTATCTAACACCATAGATAACTGAAAGAAAGAATCTTGTTCATGGATAAAATTGCTATACAAATCTTATTGAACAATTTATTTGGAAAGAGCTGCAAACTTATTGGAACTTAAATTAGAAAAATTAAATTAAATAACTTAAATTAGAATGATAAATTCTTGTCTTATTTTTCATTAGATTTCGAAATGCAGAAACAAATGTACAAGCTTATCATTTTTATGAATTGAGTTCAAGTTTTATCTTCGATTATGTCTGAAGAAGTATTACATTATTTATTTGAAAGATTCAGATGTTAGTAATTCATGAGATGATAAATAAAATGGATGATGTTAAATTAAATAATAATTCAAGATGGTATTCTGAAATGTAAATTTTTAACTCTTAAAGCTGTTATGATTGGATTTTTAGGATATTAGATTGAAAATCTGTTTTTGCAGTATTATAAATGTTATTTCCAATGACAGAAGAATGTTAAATGTTGAAAATTTTTAACGAGTATGTTAGGAAGAACTATCCAGTGTTATCTGCAAAGCTCTAACATCATAGTCAATTCAGAATTTTTACTGTGCCTAAAGAAAAGGAAATCATTTTTCAGTTAAATAAGTTTTTTAACATCATAATCTCTTACTTTCAGACATTTATCCTAAATTATCTGTGTACTGTAAAACATAAGGAAAAAAAATCACCAATTTTTGAGTCTAAAAAATATTTTCCAAGTAAAATAATTTTTCTCAACAAAAAATTACAATGTTTTTAAAAATACTAATACAAATTAATCAAACTGCAAAACTGCACAAAACAATCAATAAATATTCTAATTTGAAGGGTTCCATTTTGGCAATCTTTAAATGTGGTATTCCTGTACATTTTAAATTATATCCAGTTTTGAAGTTATGATACATAAATACAATTCTATTCTTTCGTAATTTCAAAATAATTAAAATAAAAAAGAATAATTCAGAAGTACAATTGTAGTTTGAGAAATAAGATGGATAACCTGTACTTGACAAAATAGTGACACAAATTGGTATCCAGATAACATTGCTATCAATTTAAAACCTTTGAATGAGAACAATTAGTTTAATTTGTATTGCAAATTAAACTATTCTTTAAATGATAGATCATATGGTTATGTTTACAGAAAACGTAGAAGAATCGATCAAATTTTCTTTTTTATAAAAAATGTTTATCAAGTATGATTATTACATACTAAAGGTATGCGATTTGGTGGAGCAAAAATATTTTTTTAGTAAAAATTATCCATGTTTTAACTTGGTAATTTTGTAGTGAAAGATATTGAACTTTCCACTTTAAAATTTTGTTTTGTCACTTCTATTGCTATGATGTGTGAAGTTCAGATGATATTAAACACATTATTTCAAACATAAAGTATATTGGCTAGAATTTCATGAAATTGCTAATTAGTTTAAATGATTGTAATTAATTAGTTTAAATACAATGAACATTTATTTACAGTATCTTGAAATATTTACTATTTTCTGACTTAGAATTCCTAAAATATACATAAATTACATATTTTTATTGTTGCATGCCAAAAAAAAAAAAAAAAAGATTATGTACTTTGTCATCTTCATAGAAAAATGCTCTTACATCTGTCTAAACAATTTATATTGGACATTAATTTTTCACTGCTAATGTATGTTTAGGTTATAACCACTTTTACAATTATCATATTCTTCTACTGGTGTATATTTTCTTAAAATTTTTTCTTTGTCTATTTAAAAACTATTATTTACAACAATATTTAACTACTTGTTAATATAATTGTCTATTGATGTAAGAGAAACATTTCAGATTCAAAATTTTTTTCTCTCTTTGGCCAATTTTTGTGTATGAAGGCTAATTTCTGTACTTAATTTAGAGATGTTGAGTCCAATTTACTAAAATAGATCTTTAGTCAGATTGGACTTGCGCCAAGTTTTGCTTTAAATAATGACTTTATACAACTTTGCTTTAAACAATATTTTTGCAAAATATCACTTACCACTCCTATTCGTTTCAATTGGCAATTTTAGACACATATTGAGTTTTAGATGCATATGAAAAATTGCTATAAACATTGAGTGACATTAAATTTTGATGTTTGAAAATATAATTTTAAATTTCTACATAAGCAAATTCAACTTTCATTTTAAATTAAATTTATTCAATACAGGATGAAACTTTCTGCAATTCATATTTTATTCATTTAAGGATTACAAATTATCATTTAGAGATTTCAAATTGAACTGTATTTTAAAATTTTGTATGAAAATATAATTTTTTTTCAATTTAGTATTTTAGGAAATTAAATTTAGTAAAAGTATGTAAAAGAAAGTTTAAACAAAAATTAATGTATTTTCATCTAAAATTCTTAAACTAAATTTTTACATGTTCCTCTGGATTTTTTAATATTTAGAATGCTTTGCTCCCATGTTTACTTTTACCATTAAAAAGTTTGAATTAACTGTTTCTAAAATTAACCAAGCTATACCAATTCAAAGTACTCTTTCGATTTTTAGAAATTATAAACAATTTGCCAATTTTATTTAGAATTGGCATTTAATTAAATTTCAGAGTTTGAAAATATTAATTATAAATTGCATACAAGCAAATTCTACTTCTGATTATATTTGAAAATAAAATTACTATAAAACATTAGCAAAAGTGATTAGTGTAGTTAATAAAATTTTTGATATGCCTAGTGGCTATATAAGCAATTATGCAATTTCTTTTAAAATCTGTTTCAAATATAAAATTATGATAAAATCCTGTCTTCCAAATAGAAGCATATATATAATAAAAGTATATAGGGTTCACAACTTTCTTAAATTCTCCACATAGAAACAGTTGTTGATTTAGTTACTTTTATATCAAATTTTCATCATAATGTTTTCAGAATGCTTTTTAAAAGAAACATTGTAAACAATATATCTGTAGTGCAGAAAGTTTATTGACATTTTTAATGTAGGGGAAAAGTTGTGGATTATTAAGAAAATAATTTGTTTTTATGTTTGTTCCAGTTGTGCTATGTAATTTAAAACAGCCTAAAATATTAATGCTAATTTTTAATAACCATTTTTTGATAATAAAATATCACAAATAAAATTCTTTTAATTTGATTGATGGTTAATTATAATTTTTTCCACACATAAAGAATTAAAAAGCTGTTTGACAATATTTATTTGCATTCATGCTCAAATAAAATGTACCATATAGAATAATATTATATAATTTTTTTGTTCCTAGTTATTTAATTACTCAATGTTGTTCTTAATTTAAAATAAAAAGATTGTAAAATAATTTTTAGCAAAGAAATATGATTTAAAATATTTAGTAAGTCATATGTTGAAATTTTTTAAACAGGGATAAATTATCTTTCAGGTACAAAGAAATGGTAGCTTTAATAGACATTCTCAATTTGTTGTTGAAGGTAAATATTTTTTTTACTTTTAGCTCTTTTGCCTTTATTGGTATTAAATATCATTGTTAAATTTACAGTTTATTCAATATTTAGTTAGTTTTCCTAAAATTGTATCTAGTTTTTAACTGTGTTTTTAAAATATGAAACAATTGTCTAGTTGTTAATATAAACTGGATTTGAGATCTAGGATTTAACATCCAAATATATTATGAAATACATTATATGGATTCTACTAAAAAATAAGTTTTAGGCTTCCTCTGATTTTCTTTGTTATGTGTATATTGGAAGTGGAGGAAAAAAAAATGTATAAAATATTTATGAAACAAATTACCAAGACTAATATTACACATCTGGATGATCTTCTTACATTGATATAAAGTGTATTTTTTGTATAGTTTTTGAAATAATGCTATATAATTGAAAAACAAGGGCAAGTTCAATTAATTCAAAATGAAAATATTTTCCTAAAAATTTTATTAAGGTTCAAATTTATAAGGTTTTTAACAATTCTGATAAACCTATCAGTTGTATTTCCACATTCTTTTATTTTGAAAACCAGCTCTTTATGGTGCAGTTTATTTGAGTTGGGATCATTATCATTTTGATATAATGCCTCACCATTGGGAATTTTTTCATATTATGGAATATAAATGATTTAACTCTATATTCAGCACACACAGCTTAACAATTAAGGATTTTATAAGGCTTTTTATGCGTTTCTCATGTACTATTATCTATCATGTATCTTCACATGTCATAAAAGAAGAAATTTTATTAATTCTTAAGGATTTTGCAGTGTTTGTTGCAAAGATATACATGAATAAATAAAACATTATCATAAATGACAGTGATTATGTTGTAAATATCCATATAATCATTGACAATAACATGTAATTACTGGATAGCCTAGTCTTATCATTAATTTTCTTTTTTGTTGTAGTTACTATTGAAAGTTTGGTATTGTTCTTTACACTTGTAAGCTTTGGCAGACGTTAATAAGTGTAAAGCAAAATTCTTTTAGTCAAATTGTTATATTTCTGAGATCTGTAATTTATTTTGTATGACTTGTATTTTATTTTTCTTTGATGGATTTTAATAATTGGGGCAAGAGTATAGAATTTCAATATTGATCATAGAAATATTCTGGTTGTTGAACTTTATCCTCATTGTTATATTTTCCACAGAATATCTGAATGCAACATTTCTTTTAATGGCATATGAAGTTGTAATCACATCTTAATTTTGTTACTATCCAAATCATTGCTTGTAGTGATTTTGTTGACATGGAATGAGGATCTTAAATCTTAAAAATTACTGAAAAATGCACCATTGAAAAAAAAAATGAAATGCTATTAATCTGTTAGGTTGTTCGGAAAGTTATTTCGTTTTATATGAAAATGATAAACGTATAGCGAATAAATATTTTATTGAATTGTATATTTTCAATTCTAGTCCAATACCTTTTACCATTTTTCTGGTCGTGGCATGCTTTCATACTCATAGAATGGTTGTTTTTCACTAGCAAAAGACTAATTCAGGTAGGAAAAACGAAATGACTTTCCGAACAACCCAATACATATGTATTAGAATATGGTTTCAGCTCAGGTCATGTTTTACAAAAATTTCCATTTTTAAACACTTCCTTATTTTTTATATTTTGTGCATTTGCAAATATTTATATTTTAGTAATGTAAATATTTTTTAATTTCTTTTCTTTATTACTCTTGAAAATAACTTTTAATGTAATTGATGAACATATTTCTTACATATTTATTTTTGCTTAAAATTGTTTGGTAATTTCTGCTAACCTTTTCTATATTTAGATCATTTGTGTAAGATGATTAAGTTACATGCATGCATTGTTGCATTGGAAAATCCTATTACTATTTTCATTTCCTTTTTTAAAACCTCTGATAAAGAGTGAGTTTTAAATTAATGTGTTGTATAAATAAAACTTAAAAAATTAGCTTCTTTTTAATATTTGGATTCCTTTCTATTTATTATTAACATTAATTTACATTATTTTGAAAGTCAATTCCTTTAGTAGTGACTTTTTCATATTTGTTTAAAGAATAGTTTATACCTTCGTCATATTCTAAAATTTCCAAAGCAATTTATTTAACTAAATCGTTATTTTTTATTTTTATTAGATAATGGAATATCTAGACGTCAGTCTGATCGTAGTGATAATTGTAACAGTTTTCATAGCTTTGAATCTGAGTCATCTAGTCTAACAAGCTCTGATACTGGAGGAGAAAGGTATGAAAATGATTTTACAATTTATTTTCAAAAAATAAATAATCTTCAAATTTTTTGCTATTTGTGTTCAGGAATTTTCTGGTTCAAATTACTTCAAAAAGTATTTAACTAAAACATTTTACATCAATCAAGTTTTCATAAAGTATATTCTGTATATATTGTGAAAGACTTAAAATTATTTTATCCATATTACACATTTTTTTAAACAATTTTTAAAAATTATCCAAAATTTTATCTTTAAGCTTTATTGTAAAGTAAATTGAAAACTTTAATGAAACTATATTACGTTAAACACTCTCTCAAATGGTAATGTGGATAAAACATAAAAGACTGTTTGAATAGAAATTGCTTATATCGCAAATAATTAGGGGGGAGGGAAGAATTAAATTTTCAGATTTATAAAGATGGTTCTATTTGAAGCAACTGTATTTTTATAGTTGATTTTTTTTTATTTATTTGCCTGACGTCATTTTCTTGCTAAAGAGAATAACTCAGTTAAGTTGTAATGTTTAAAAACTATTTTTAGGCACTGTAAAAATCCTCATTTGAAATGAACTCTTTCTGTGATGAGAAGCTGAGCTTGCAACCAATTTGTTTAAGCTCTGGTATTTTATTTAATTGTTCATGGATTCAATTCTCATCTTGGGTTTTGATATTGTAGCAGTTCATAATTCTCATAAAAATGTAATTTCCAGTCTAATTATCTCTCATATTGTAAAAATGACTATTAAGTGACAAACACAATCATTCCAAAATGAGGTTGTGTTTGTCACTTAATTGTCATTTTGTGTTTATTACTTAATAGTTAAATTTTTGAACTGATATATGTGTGATTTCAAATATCCACAACGAATCAAATACATATAAAAAATGCTATTGCATATATTGGCCAATGTTTTCTATAAATTGTAGCAAAAATATTTAAACATATTTAAGAAAAATACGCTTAAATATTTTAATCAATTAAAATTTGAAGAAGCCTCTTGTTAAAATCAAATTAAATGAAAATTAAGAGTAAGATAAATTGACGATAAGTTTTTATATTTATATACATACATACAATGCCCATAAAAACCGATTTGTAATTTTCTATTCTGTTTTTACTTATGGGAGAAACTGATTTACAAAACTTACAACTTTCATTTCTTTATATATATTATTCATATATATATATATATATATATATATATATA
>JAPDSC010037677.1:1075677-1118031 GCA_026290005.1 Latrodectus geometricus
ACTTTATTATAATATATTTTAAAAATCAAATACATGTATAATTCATTGCGTTTTTTCTTGTATATGAAATTAATTGGAATACCAAATTAGAGTGTACTTATATTAACGATCTTTAAAAATATTACAATCCTATTTGAATAAATTACTGTAGTTTGAGAATTTCCAAGGAATAATATTTTAAAAGTATAAATTTTTTTAAAGACAGGAAATTATTTGCGATCAAACAATATTTCTGACTTCAATCACTGACCGCAATTAGGCAGATGTAGTTTTCGTATGAAAGATACTGAAATCCGCATTGATTTCAACGAAGAGGAATAAGTTTGCTTTTCGAAATATAACCCAAGCTATTAAATGCAACTAACATATCATATTTAGGCAATTTATGTTTTATCAAATGTGATATATGCATTTAAATAAACATTTCGTGCAGTTAAATTTTTACTTAAAAATCAGATGGGTTCTGGAAGTTTCTAATGAGTTTTTCTAATTTAGAAGAAATATTTAATGAAGAATGCATATTGTGCAAATTTTGTTTGTAATTTTAAAATGTGAAATATATCTTCAGCATGGTAAAATGCAAATCTACGAGTAGAGATAATTAAAAAATGCAATGCATGTTATTTTTTTTTAAAAAAAAATCACTTTTATTTATTCTACCTTAATAATTCTGAATCTTAAATTAATAATAAATAATAATATATGTAAATGTCATTGATAAACTTAAAAATTTTTATAATAATTTTCATGACATGTACAAGTGTTACGGAAATTTCACAATGGATTTTAATATATCAATTTTTCATGCAAAACATAGTAGAAAAATGAATACATTTTTATTACTGTTGAAATAAATTTATATGTTGAAAATATAAGAAAAATAATATATCTCACACGTGCAATGTATACACTTTTGTGTATTTTCAATCTTTATTACCTATTCTGTATAATTCTAGTTATGAAACTTAGATATGAAATTAAACTTAAAACAAAAATATTTTCAAAATTCTGTTACAAATGTATGTTTGCAAAGAAATTGATATTTTTTTTACTTGTTTTTTTTTTAAATGGGTAATTTGCTTTTCATTATTTCCTTTCTTAATTTAATTGCTTCTTAGTACATAATTTTTTTTGATTACTAATTTCAGTTTTGAAGCTATTATTAAATAATAATATAAACATGAAAATAAATTTCGAGAATTCAGAAATGCTATAGAACTTTTTACTCCATTTTTTTTTAAAAATTTATTAATTAAATATGTTTACATATAATTAATTAAAGAATAATTTTAAATGAAACATTATTGATGAAAATTGATTTCGTTCCAAATTTTTACGAATTTACAAAATATCACGTGTTATTGAGGCTCATTAATGGAAGATACATGTAATCTATAGTGTTTTAATACAGTTCATCTATTTCTTTATTAGTAGATGAAATGATGATTTTAATATACTAAGTTATGCGTATTTTGATCTCTGAAGATGCTGAGTTTACGAGCGTCCTTCATTTTCCCTTTTATAACTTCCCTTTTCAAGTGACTACTTAGTGCTTTAATTATTTCCTCTTTCGCATTCCATCTCCTTGCTTCGTTTCAAAATTTCTATGCCACTTAGCTCGAATGAAGGGATCCGATTTACGATATTCAATGACCACTCTCGCGTGAGATAATGAACTCTTTGACAAAGCGCATTTTAGAACCATTCTTTTTTTCGGCGCAGAAATACAAAATTAACAAAGGAAAACAATCTCCATACTGATCCTGCCCTTGTAGTAGTGGTTCTTACAAGATGAGAATACCCTTTATGTTGCGTCTTCCTTTATTCAATTGTTTGGGAAGCCCGGTCACTCCTCCCCACACCAGCTGCCGATGGCTGATGGGGGTGGGGAATGATGTGCCGGACTCGTTTGGGTGTCGGGTTCCGTGCCAGCCGCGGAGTGGGTGATTTTTAATAGGATCTGTTTTTGCCTTTTCCCCCTTCCTTACTAGTCTTGCATATTCGAGTTCTGAGACTCGTCGCGGTTAGGTGGGTGGTTTTTCTTTGAGCGTCCTGACTGCGATTTCAAAATGTGTTGAGATAGTTATTTTTCTAAGTTGTGGCGTTGATTCCTAACGATGACTCTCTTGTGTTGCAGTGGTCGGAGGCCCGAAGACAAGATTAAATCTGTGGATAAAACGCTCGACTCGAACAAGGTAAGTGCATATTTGTCTCAATAATTCCTCTTTGTTTATATTTGTATTCTTAAAGTGATGTTGGAAAGATGTGTTTGATATGTGCTTTTTTTTTCTGCTGCAAGAGTACCTAATCAAAACTTTCAATCCCCAATTTAATGGTTTACATTTTTTAATTTGCATTGTTTGAATATTATTACCTCTTTAGTCTTCAATGGTTTAATAAAGAAGCACATGTAATTTTTAAGTTAATACAAATGATTTAAAATGTATTAATATTCCAAAGAAATTCCACAGATATTTATAATGTTTGAAAGATAATATATATTAGTGTTATTCTTTTCAGAGTTTGATATTTAATTAGAAGATTTATTTTAATTTAAATCTGAAAACTTATCTTTAAAATATTTTTTTTTAGTTTTACTTAAATACATGTTTGCATATCATGTTGAAAAATTAAGATATTTTAATATTTTTTCAGTTTTGTTTGGATAAAATGAATAACTATTTTTTTAAGATGAATAACTATTTTTTTAGGAGTTCGCAAAAATTTACTCTATGTAATGAACATCGATTATTTATACGTTCATATTTGTTTAATTGCATACCTATTCCCGTAGTTTATTTTTTTCTTATTAAACCATATAGACTATTTTGTGTGCACTTTCAAATAATTTTAAAATAAATTTTTATTCTTTTACTGATTTGTAAAAAAATACGTAACACATCTCTTATCTGAGACATTTTTAAACCAAAGGTGAAAACAGTGTGAAATGCACATGGACAGTATTGAACTAAACCACCTTCGTTGCTTAATGGATTCATAAATCTATATATTTAATGTTAATTTATATATTTATTAACAAATGTAATGTGTGTTTCTGAGAATGCCTTAATTTTCATTCTTTTCATCAAGTCTATTGATGTGAAATATTAACTCTAAGAATTCCAAACTCATATATAATATAATCATTTAATATATAATTATAAAAAATGCTTCATTCATCCTTAAACATTAATAAGTAATCAAGTACCTTCGTTCGCCATTTGAGACTTAGATTTTTGAAAAAAAAAATTAAAATTTTAGAAAAAAAAAGTATTGAAGAAAAAAAAAGAATCATTGCCCGGGCAATTAAATGTGGCATTTATTGAAGCTTTGGAGTAGTTACATATTTTCTTTAAATTATATATAAGTAATATTTATTTTTTTCTAAAATAAGCCTATTTTTTGTGATATTTGATAGTTTTAATATTTCAGTTAGTAATTTCCTGGATATCGTTTCTTTATAATTTGATTACAATTCTATTTAAATATATATAATACATTTTAAGCAATTTGAAAATTACAATGGTAGTTTTGGATGGAGACAGTTGTGCGCATTCATAATTTTTGCTGATATCTGTGGGGAAAGTATAGTCGATATCAGGAATTATAGAGAGTTGACATAAATTGTGATTTTATTTAAAACATTTGCCAGTTATCGAGAAAACTAAGTTTAAAATCGGAGTTACTGAATTTTCATACACTGTTTGGAGTCAAATTTTCGAATTTATTCATCAAATCAAAACATTCAAAACTTGTTCAAATATTGAACGATTATTTTTAGAGTGGTGCAAAAAATTAAAAAATATATAAATTTATATATACAATTTCTTGTTTCATGTTAAATGAAATAATCTCGGAAATCAGTTTAGAAATTTAAAATATTGCAAGGAAAAGTGTTTTCGTTTCATTTCGCAAAATAACACTTATCAGTGAAATTTTCGATTAAATTGAGTTTTACCATACGAAAATGTTAAATTCAAATTCACTTAATAAGACAGTTTTCAGACCATCAGAAACATTTCTACCCCAAATGTATGAATGCTTTGTAGAAGCTGTGTTCATGTTCCCTAAGTAAAAAACAAAAGAGATGCAAATACAATTCCTTAATATATTTTGTACAACAGAATACAGATTAATACAATATTGTGACAGTTTATTTTGAAATCACGCAATGGACTGCTTTAGAATGGAAGGGTGTTGTAAGCCATTGGAACATTTTCTTTATTTTTGCATTCCGGGAGGAGTTTCCCGTTGGCGGTGTTCACATTTTTCAAAGGAGAAAAGTCCTGAAAACTCCCAAGTACTCAACTCAACAGACGTGCGCGCAGAAAATAGAAGCCCTGTGTCTATCTCCCATTGTTCAACTGTGGCTGTGGTTGATACTTAAATCAAATAGATCCTAATCAAATAAATCCCATTCCAAAGAGTGTTGTTTGCTGAGTATCTTGAAAGACATTACTTTTACTATTATTAAAACATCAAAGTGTTAAATTTCTTCAATTTTTTACCTTCTCCGGAAAATCTAATAATTTTCCTAATTTCCGATGTTCAGTCGTTAGTAGAACGACATCATTTGGTTGCAAAACAGATGGGGAAGATCTATTTCTCATAAGAAATTTTTATTCATTTAGTTAGCTGAATTTACATTTTTTAACCTGTAAATTTGAAAAAATGCTAAAATTTTTTTGTACATTCAGATTTAATCCTCTTTCCGAGTTATTATTTGAATTAGACATATTTTGAAAATTTGTTTCATTTTTACGTTCTTTATATTAACGAGTGAATTAAGGAACTATAATTTTGTTACTAGAAGAGATTTGAATGACATTTCATTCGAAATTAATGTATTTAATATTATGTATTATACATACTATAAGTTTTAGTTTTTTCATAATTTCAACAAACTTCATTGTCATAAACTCAAAGGTATACCATCGAAAATTTATAATTATTAACGAGTTTTTAAAAACTAGACATAAAATTTAAACTTAATTTTCTTAAGGTAAAATAATTTGTGAAAAATAAATGTCCTTTTTTTCTCATTGTAAAGGGCAATGTCAACTAGTTAAAAAACAAAAATTACACGAATTTTGTATTAATTATCGCTTACTTATATGAATTATTGTTTACGAATCGATGTGGTTTTTATAATTGATAAGGAATTCTTTGTTCTTCAAAATAATTATTTTTCATTTAACATTTATGAAACAGTTTTATTTTATAATCCAAATTCATTTTATAAACACTCAATATCATTTAAGTCATTTCATTGCTTTCATTTTCAAGGCAATTGTATATCAGTTAATTCAGTCTTGCAATTAATGTGTCAGTAATAGGTTGGTTGGGTTTTATGACGCAAGGTCCAATAAAGACAAGCATGTCAGTAATAGGAGGACATTAAATTAAGTGAAATTGTTTAGGATAAATAACGTATAAATGCATCTAGAATATTTTTCAATGTAAATTTTTATATACATTTTTTAATGTAAATATAAATAGGCACTACATTAGTGAAAGATATCATTGGATTTTATTTAATCTAAGTTCTTAATGTTAGTTGAGTATTTGCAACCTATTTGATTTGAATAAAGGTCTAAAGTGTTTTTTAAAAGCGAGGAAAATTTTGTATGAAATATTTATTTTATAAGCGTTAAGAAATGTAACCTAAACCACTCATAATAGTTTTTTGGACCAATTACTACCTGCTTATTTCTGGAACATTTAAAATAGTTCTGGTTGTAAACTACATATGATAAAGCAAACTCAAAAACAAAGAACTAAGCTCAAATTAAATGTGAATTCTTTATCAAATTTCCCAGCAGTGAATTAAAATAGGTCAACTAACATTTTCTCGAAAATTTTGGATGATGGGCGCTATTGAATTTTATTGTTTTAATTCGTTAATTCGCACGAGAAAGGATTATTGTTGCCATTACATAAACACCCAGAATTAACTATTTTTTTGTATGCTTTGTATTTTGCTTTCTTCAATAAACAGGCATAATTTTGTTATTACAATTAATTTTAGTTAACATTAATATTAATAATGATGTGTTATAGAAGCGATTTAACTTTCATTTTTTTACAAATACACGTATTTATTTTAAATCTCACAAGTCCCTATGAAATGTAAATGATATATTACATTTAATTCAAATGAAACTTACATTTTGATTATCTTTCTGAATAAAATTGTCTTTGTATAAAACAAATTTATATTCTTTTGGTGTGAAAAATTGATAGGAAGTCGTCAAATGTGTTATCAATTTGTATATCATTAAAATTCGTAATTTCAAAATTTTCTACTGTTTAAAAATATTTTTTCTCATTATTAAGGATTTTTGAATCCTTATAAATGCTGTTTTAAGATCCACATTTTTTTAATAATCAGTTCGTTGAATATTTGCGTATCTGAATTACAAAATTTCTTGAAATTAAATATTTATGTTGCATTCGACTTAAAAACTCAATAAAAACATAAGCAATGCATAATTAAATGTTATTACTTGTGAAGGTCGGATTAATATTCGTTTATTGTTTTCAAATGTGTCATAAAATGCATATTAATTTTATTTCTTAAAAACACGCAAGTTCAGGCAGTGACGTATGTATGATTTGAAATTCTGCGCAGTAGAGATTAACCTTGGTCAGCTGTTAATTTAAAACGTGATGGTGTTTTAAACGTTCCCACCTGGCTTCACTTCGCTCTCTTTTCACCTCTGAGCTTGCAATATTTTTTTAATATGCTTTTATCGTGGTCTTATCTTTTCTCAGACCCATAACTCTTCATGTAGGCGTTATAATGGGTAGTCGAGATGTCTTCAGATCCTTTAAATCTTAGCCTGTGCACCGCCCACTGTCTGCTTCTTTTATATTTAGGAATTATGTGGAAGGAAAGATTGAGCTGTCCCTCGAAGTGGGAAATTATTACTCTCGGTTTATCGTGGAAGTCATTTTTATTCCCTGTTTTAAAAATATTATTTTACAATCAGGAAAATCTGCTTCAACTTTGAAATACCAATAAACTAAAGATGTAACATTTTAATGTATGTTTTTCGACATTATGAAATAGTACTAATATTTTACAATATCAAATCAAGCATTAAATTTTATTATGCTTATTTTTAATCAAGTAGAATTTTAAACATAAAAGTTATTTTTTTTTTACTGTATTGCGTTTTGATTAATTAAATTAAATTGCTCTGAAGAAAAATTCCCATGAGTGCTGGAAACTTTAAATTGTCAAATAAAACAGTAATATTGTGTAAGCTTTAGAAAATAGAGTATTACGGATTATACACTGCTCACAAAAATTGCTGAGCATTTCAATTTATTACGGAATGCAATTTAACAAATAAGGTATTCCAAGAACACATGCATTGTTTTTTACCTAGGACAAAAATTTGTTCCCTAATATTGGCAACTAAGTTGTGTAAATAATATCTAATGACTTTTCAAACATCAAAATTTGAAAATTTAATTAAATTACCAGAAATATTTTTTAAACTTATTTCAGTACTACAAATAGTGCAATATTTGAATGAACCTACAGCTCAAACAAATTAGAGGCTCTAATTTATGAACATAACTTCTATAAATTTTGTTTTGATTTTAGAATTTATTTTGTTGCATATCATGAATTTTTATGTTATGTTTTTATGTTCAATAAATTTTTTTGTTTGTGATGTTATACATAATACATTTTTCTTATTGCTGGGTCTTAAATTTATGGATTTTCTCATTATTATAAAATGTTTATTTATGTATCTGTAAAGAAATATTTGTGCTATAATAGTATTACGTAACAAAATAAACATTTTTAATACTTGCGCTGAGATAATTAGAAAGCTGACGTGATTGCGTAAAGAAGTTTTATTGTATCAATATAATAGCTCAGCAATTTAATGTTTTATGAGAATCATTTAAAACTATACATGTCTAGCTTCATTTTTTTTTGTCTTTAATGTTTTAAATTAAAATTTACAGTTACTCTTCATTGCATATCAAACGCTTAAATTGTTTCAAGAAAGGATTTCGTTTATGCCGTTGTACGATTAATATAAACGATAAATATTTAAAATTTTTTGATCAGAAATCGTACCAAATCTTTTCATACATTGGTTAAATTTTATGGTTTTGGTCCATTTCTTATAAAAATGCTCATATTTATATATTTTATGAATCTATTTGTAAGTAATGAAGTTTTAACTAGAAAAGAAATCTTGGAAACAGAATAGATTCTTTATCTATACGTATGATTCCCGATAAAACTTTCTTTGTATAGAAATTCGTGTGGTGAATTAAGTTTTATGTTTTTTCTTATAAGTTAATGCTTTTTATATACTACATACTATAGTAGATAAAAAACGTAATATTGTGCAACATTTCTGTTAAAAGTAAGTTATTCATATATAGGCGGTTATACCATTTAAAGAGATTTTCATGATTTTATATGCATCTATTTAAATCTGATTAGCATTTTATAGCGATGAAATTATGTATATTTCTGTAAATAATTGAAATTTTGATATTTGTCTATTGTTATTTTTTAATAATCATGAGATCGAAAATGATAAATTGCTATATTTTTGTTATTGTAAAAGTGCACCATATTATGGTATTCTCTTCAATTCTCGATAATTAAACCATAGATTTATCATTGTAATTATTCCGCAAATCATAGCAATTAAATCGAATAGCTAAATATGTAGACTTGAAAAGGACTTAAAATGGCAGGGAAATAGATTTTAGACTTTTTAAACTTTTATTCAGTATTTTCAAATTTAATGATAAAATAAAAAGAAAATAGTTACACAATGTTTGGTTATTTTCAGCTGGTACTAAAGTTCGAATAAAATTTTTAAACGAAATATTGGTGTACGCTTCTAATCTCGAATTCATCTCTTATGAAAATCCCCGAGCGAAATGAAAATGAACGTTAATTGAAACACTCGTCCCCACAATTTTTCCTGAATGAATACCTTGTATCAGCATGCAGAAATTCCTGCCCATCCTATCGGCTCACAGGATGCAGTTATCTTCAGCCCGGACGGATCATTGCCAGTAATAACAAGTGGTTCATCCATGACTCACCCTCCTCTCGTCCGGGGTGATTCCACGTATCGAGTCTGGGGAGAGCACCTACGGATGGTTGCTATGGTTACACGGCTGAAAATGCTGCATCCTTCTAGAATAGGATGCTCTCCATCTTTTTCAAATGATTTGAAATGGAGGGAGTGCTGTGTATCAGGAGAGGCGTAAACTATGGAAATTGTAATTGATGCTGGAGATTCTGGGTGGGACAGGATGTGTCCCAAGTATCTGGCTGCACTTTTCAATTGAAGCTTAAGACCTTAAGTGCTGTAAATCTTTTCTTCCCACGGGTGGATCTTGTTGAGCAGAAGTCTATTATTTCTTTATACTCGAATTTTAAAATAAAAAGGAAGCTTGAAGTTGTATTTGATGTAGAAATACATTGAATTTTTTTAGAATAATATTATTCTGCTGCAAAAAATTACAAAATTAATTACGCTTACAACGATTTTCTTATTATAAAATCCTCTTTAAAGTAAAAAGTTTAAAATTATAGACTTATATGTTACTAGGAAAATCAATATGTGTGCTCTATAGACAGCCATTTTTGCTATTATTGATTTGCACTGTTTCAAAAGGATTTTAAACAAATATGAATTGATATTCGTCATTATATTTTACGACCGTAATAAATATTACAGTCGTAAAATATTATGACGGTGATCAATTTTTTATTATTTTACAATTTTTATTTTTGGGAGTAAAATGTTTAATCTTAATGTAATACACTCTTTTAATTTTGCCAAATTTTCAACGCTGGCAATTTTTTTGGTCGTTTTATCTATGCATAGATTTTAGCGAATATTTTGCGTATAGTGACCAGAGGTTGGCTACATTTTTCCTATGAAAAACTTGATTGAAACTTATGAAATTTTAGCTGGCCATCTAATGTTAACACCAGAGGCGAGTCTTCAGAATTCCTAATGTATAATTCTGATTTTGAATACTGGCCAATGTAAATAACATACTTAAAAATATGAATCCATGGCATATTAAATTAGGTATTGTTAACAAACCATGCATTTTTATTTCTTATTTTAGTACTGTATTTCGAACAATATGCTTTGGGAGCTCATTTAACTTTTGATGCATTATTAATTATAAAGTAAAGTTTGCCATATAATATTTGCATATACTTCATTTACTGATGTTAATATGTAAATGTATCGCATTTAAAATATCGAGGTCGGTACCGAAATTGATATCCTCTTCATTTCTCGCCTCACCAATGGAGGAACTCTGAACCTTACGAAGCTATTTACACCGCCTGGATCACCGTTGCCTGTGACAGGACACCGCTCTTCGGAACTTAAGATTCAGGGTTCGATCTTAGCCGCTACTGAACAATAGGTGATGGATGTTATATTTCGGTCTTCAGCATGCAAGCTTATTGGTGTGGGAACTTGAGAGTTTTCAGGATTTTCTCCTTTGTGACATGCAAATACTGCCCATTAAGAAAGATGGAAGGCAATTTACGCGATATATTTTAAAATACCCAAACTTTGGCCTTAGGATGTTAGGGCATTTACACCGATGTGTAAGCCCCTCTCACTATTTGGCTACAATGGGACTTTACATTTTTTGGGGGTATCTAGTAGTTTATTTAAGTACTTAAAAATAAATTAGCGTTTTTAAATAAAATTTTAAATTCATATTTATTAGTTGTGCCTGTTTTTCTATTGTTGAAAAATCTCTGTTATTTTATATTGCCCCTTTATTTTCCTTTAACTGCTGTTTTATATATATATATATATATATATATATATATATATATCAACTATTGCTTACTTCATGTTATAGTTTTCTTTTTCTTTTACGTGTAATACTTTTCGCATTTAAGATTTGATTTCACATGATCAGAGCTGTTAAAAGAAACAAACCTCTTCCTCTGAAAGAAACAAAAGTTATAATGCTCTATCACTCTATAACTCAGTTTTAACATACTTAACAAATAATTCTTAAAATGATTAAAATAGTCACACATTATACTCTTGTTTCATTTTATAGTGTTTACAAATTAATTTATTAATTTTTATAATTAGCCTTTGAAAAGGATTCGAAATTAAATTTTAAAGCATTGCCCGATTTTTTGTTTCTTTTCTCTTATACATTAAAAAACATTTAAGAATTTTTTTTTTTTGACTGGCTTGAAAGATTTTAAGAATATATTTTAATGTACTTTTTGAGATACTTAGGAGAATTAATAATAATAATGAATATTTTCAATCTTTCCCTCTTAACTATACATACAATGAATATTTTGTATATTTATATACTCCCCACTTGCTATTGATTACTATTAGGATTGCTCCCCTAAATTCATAGGTTCGATGCCGAGTATATTTGAAAGTGAAATTCAACAAGTTACTGTACTGAATTTCAATGTCATATTGAAGCAAAATTAGAAACATTATCGTATTTATTTAATGAATTTTTCTAATAGAATTTTAATTAACTTCGGTTTATATTTTAATAGATTTGCTAGTCATTATATAAATTGAATCGTTGAAATATATTTCAGTTTTTAATTTATTTAAAAATTTACTAAGTAAGCAAATGTATTCATGAGTTACACCCTTAAATATATGAGATTAAAAGGAAAGTAAAAAAATTAACCACCGGGTTGTTTTCTTTCTTAATAAATGTATAAATCATATTTCTTTATTTGATAAAAGTTCTCTTCTATAAATTACTTTGTGAATTATCTCTAAATATTTATCTTATCAATTTTTTTCTACAGTTTGGAGGTTAAAAATTCATTATTTCCTTTTGTGTTGCCTGATAAATACTTAAAACATTGTTAAAATGTTAGTCAATTATCCATAGCAACACTTACAAACTTTGTAATTTATAGTGCGTAAGTTTGTGAAGAATGTAAAATGATTGAGGTATTAGTACATCTTTTCCTGAATCACAGATTTTTTTTATTTTTCATTATTTTGTAGTTTGTAATTTCATTTGATTATATTATTAAATCATTTGATTATATTAGTTGTGTTTGTTAGTGTTAATTTTCATAGTTAATTGAAGCGTAGTCTGAAATTTGTCAGCTTACAGTAAGCGTTTTGTTTTTGATAGTTTTTTGTATTAACTTTCTTGAGAATTAGTAAAAGAAAATAAAATGAATTTTTTCTGTCTTATAGTTAGAAAATATATTAGTATTTGAATTATTTGTGAAAGTAAGAATTATTTTTTATTGAATCCAATAAAGATTGAATGAATGACTAAGGATTATTTTTGAATGATCATCTGTTAATACAAAAAAATTATTTTAAACTATAATTTCTTAGTTAAATGTTTTATATGTTCTTAAAATAATAAAATGGTAAAAAAAAATAATGTCCTAATATATTCTCGACGTATTTTTACTTTTGATAAGTGTTATTTCGTGGCTTGTTTATTTGTAAAAATGAAGAATGATTTATTTAAAAAATAACAAATAAAAAAATACTATTTAAGCTATGATTAAAATTTAATCAATTGGAAAATTAAGGTTTAATTGTTAATCGATCTGTTTTCAGTTAAATCAGTTTGTTTTGTCAAACATTTAAAAAAAAAAAAAAAAAAAAGAAAAAAAAATTTGTTTCCTTTAAAAATCTTCGTTATATTGAATATTTATAATTTGTGAGTTTAAAAGTTAGGCTAATCAAATTACAATGTAGAGCCTTCATATATATAGCCGTGGTTTTTTTCTTTAATAATAGAATGAAACTGGTCAATCCAATCTACAATTAGAAATTTTTTTTATGCATTTTTATTTGATTGCTTTGAAATTATTTCTGGCCAATGTAAATATTGATCAGATACTTCTGAACTCCAGGTGACATCTTGCTGTTCCACTTTTTTTCATTAGAGTTATTTATGCAGGAATTTCGCAGAGTTATTGGTTTTGATTATACAGTTTCGATAAGTCAATGACTTATGTGTAGATAAAATTTTCCCCAGTTATATATAGGACGTAATTTAAAGTCTATATTATATTCTGTGAGTAACAAACAATTATAATGTGATGTTGAGTTCCTTTGTTATTTAATTTTGTGTTTAATCTTAAAATTTTATTTTCAGAATATTAAATTTAACATTTTGGCAATCAAACAATTATTAACTTAAAAACTTAAGATAATTTAAAAATTATGCTATGTAATAAATAAGTAAGCTAAGTGTCAAACTTATATTTAAAATTTTTTGTCTACATTGCTTTGTTTCACTCGAAATCGTATATTAGCGAATCTCGTGACATATAACGTCATTATACGAAATAATTGAATTGAAATTTCAAATGATTGCCAGTTTGAGGTTTAAATAATATGGAACCATTAGGGAAATATTAGGTTAGGGAAAAAGAAATCCATTATTTTTAAGTGAACTTTTTGTAACTTCTTTCAGATTCGCTTTGTTAAAAGGTTTAAAACAGTTTTCATGTAGATTTTTAGGTCTTGTGCGAAGTTACGACTGTCAAGCTGACATGCTGTCAAGTTTGATAATTTTTGATATTTTATAGACATTCTCGACGATGTTGTATCCATGCGAGGTGCATCTTTAGCATCCAAATACCCAAACGGAATCGACGAAACAAAAATTGTGCGTAACTGGTTGTTACAGTCTTATATAGGACGATAAACACCTTTCGCAATTTTAGCCACCCGGCTATCTTTTTCGCCGTTACAAGAGAAAAACGAAAATGTATCGAATTTTCTGTTTGTTGTCTTCCATTTTTGAAACCTTGTACTCGTAACTGAATTAATCAAACAAAAAAACCACAAGAGGATATTTTAGTGTCAAATGTTACCTTTCCAACAAGCATAAACCTGAAATTGTTTGATAGATACCTCACGAGATAGCGATCACTACAGACGTCTACCGAAAAAATAATGGATAACTTTTCCCCCAGCCTAATATTTTGTATAAAAGTTATGTGGAATTAATTGTGTGCTTTTATTGTTAATAATCGATTCTTTTATTGTTAATAATCAATTCTTTTATTATTATTATAAAATAAGCTGTGTATATGAAGAAAATTGAACTACTAAATATGGATAACATATTTTTTGTAAAATATTAAATAATTACCTGAAATTTAGCATTTAAGTTTCACATTTCATGCGGCGACTTCGTTATCATAGAACCAGGTTCAGTTAAAAATCAGTAAATTGATCTATTTTTATACTCCTATTTAGAACTATAATAGTTTTCAAACACAAGTAATTAAAAAAATAATAAAGTTTAACTATTTTTGTATTGTTATTGTATAAAACGAATATTCATTAGCAGATGAATCTTTAAAATTTGGGAAATACCTTTGCTTTATAATTTGTTCATAATGTAGCATTATAGTTGTTGATTAATGAATCGCCTATGCATTTTCATTTACTGAAACTACTTTTGCTGTGCTTCATAAAAAATATAATGTAAATATTTTGATTTATCATCAAAATTTTAAGTGATCAAAATCAAGAAATTTTTATTATTCAAAATTTTATGCTGAAACATCGTTCCTGTCACGGAAATTTTATCGTTGATAACTTTAAATCATCTGTGAGTAAAATGTTAACCTTTATAGTGAGAGCTACAAAAAATAAAATAAAAAAAATCACATGCCAGCTGTTCTCTCTTTACGTCGTTAAATTCTTATCTTATTCTATTTTATTTTGCCCTTCGCTAGAGATCGCGCCGATATTTACTTTCAGTTATTATGTTGGTTGATGTTGTTTACCTTCGCGCTCTTTGAGCTTGTTGTGCAATACTTTTTATAAATTGAATTAAAATTTTAAAATTCCGTGTTACCGTGAATTAACATGTACTGATAAATGGAGCAATTTTGGAACTGCTTGACATTCGATGGACTCAACGGAAATTCTTGGCGAGATTCGTTGGGAAGGATATTACTTGCATTAATTAAAAAGGCTTAACTGCGTAGATGTACGCTCGCCGCTCATCGTAACTCTGAGTAGCGGTTTTTCAACTTTTGAAATGACAGTCGGAAAATTATGTTTGCCGATCATATGTGTTTATTTTTAAAGCAACAGGTGTAGTAACTTAGTGAAGTAGCTCTTCAGAGATTTTTTTTATTAGATAAATATGTTTGCTTATGTTATTTTATTATAGTTTTTTTTACTAGTTTGTATCTTTAATGCTTGACTTTCTATCAGAAATAGAGTTTGGAGACAATGACAAATACTCTGTGAATTAGATAAAAGTATTGTAATATTTATTCTGTAAGATTATGTTTAATTTATTTTTCTTTCATTGTTAACTTAATAAAATGGTTTTATTGTTATTCTAGCAACCTTTTTTATTGTAAATATTTTTGTTCTGTTTTTATTTTCTTTGGTATTATTTCAGGAAAGGTGTACATACCTCTCTTGGTTATAAGTTTCTGTTTATTATATTTTGCATTTATTAAACACTAAAAGTGTATCCTATTTTATTTTGTTAAATAAAAAATCTTAATTTTCTCAAATAATGTACAAATGAATATATTAAATACCTCTAAGAAATAATCATATAAAGTAGATTATTTTTTATTATTTACTTTATTAAGTTTTATTTAATTATAAGTTTTATTTAAAATATATTTCATAAGTTTTTGATCACATTATGATTAAATATATTCTGTATTTTAAGAATATCTTTTATTGAATTATTTTTAAATATCTTACAGGAAAAAAATCAATCAATTTACTGTAATTACATAGTTTTTGAGAGAGATATAAAGTTTTAATGAATGATATCCTCTCATTTTAAATTTTCAGTTATATATAATTATTATCTTTTAATTCTTCATGTTAAACTTAAAGAAGAAATTTTTTTTCAAAGCAAATAAATGCCAACATATTAGATGAAAGAAAATTACATAGCATAACCATGCAACTTATAATTTGCAACAAAAATCACTTTCTTTACTTTTTTTTATGTTAAATCTAACATTTTTAAATCATTAATTAAAAGTCACATATATATTTGTATATTTGTGCAATTAAAGAAAATTATTACAATACAATAATGTGGCTTATATGTTTTAAAACTTTGTGGCTATGTTATTAGCATGCTTTACAAAATTGCCCACAAGAGAAAATTATTACAAGCTATTATGAATAATTTGATTTTTTACTAGAATGGAAAACATGCCTGAATAGTTTGATGGAATGAATGGTAGTCTCAATAGTTTGATCCAACTGAAAATTTTTGCTATTCTAAAATAATAGTTATAGACTAGCTTGAGAAAAGTGGAATGAAATAAAAATCATAGTTTTAGTTTTCAGTCAAATTCAAAAAATTAAGAACTCAAATTATTTTGTTTACGTAGGAGTGTGGTTTTCGTATATTCAGTTTTTTTTTCCTGTTTTTAAAGGATAAGTAAATTTCATTTGTGTGAACATTAAAGGAATAGTTTGATATAATAAAACTTAATTCAATTTGTAACATTTTAATTCTTTTAGTTATTGATTTCTCATATAATATTTTTGTAAATATACATATTGTTTGAGTATATGATTCTTAAAATTATATTTCTAAACTGCTTAAAAAAGAAATTTCCATAAATATATCAAATGAATCCTCACTGAAGTATGATCAGTTGAAAGGGATATACTTTTAACTATAACCCCTCAAAACGAAAGTGAATCTTAATCTAAATGGAAATAAAAATGTGTTCTTGATAGAATATTCAACTTTTGTTATCAGTAAGTGAGATTCACTATTTAAATTTATGTTATTTTCATATTTATTATAGATAAATGTTAGTTCCAATTTGATATATGGTCATATATATTATATATGTGGTTGTAGATATAACTATTTCTAAATCAATTTAGTATTAATTTTATATTTGTGATTGTTATATTATAATGTGACCTTAATGTAAAATACTGTCAGTCATTTCTCACAACCTTAACTAGTCATCTGAATTTTTGATTTTTTTAAAGCAATTTTTACCTGTTTATTGTTTTATATTTTAATCGATTCCTTAATAATTTTAATAAAAACTTAACCTTCTTATTTTTGAAGAATTTGTTTACTAACTTTTGTGATTTGAAAAAATAAACATCTCTATCTCCTTTCTTAACTCTTTTTTTTTTTTTTTTTTTAATTTATGAAATATTATAAGGGAGAAAATATATGTGTATCACAATATAAATATTTTTCCACCAGTAAAAAATCTAAAATAAGTAAATGAACAAATGAGAATTCATTTATTATTTTATGCCAATGAGAAAATATTGCTTTCATTCTGAATACTACTGATTAATTTTGAATTTTGGATTACAACTTTTTATGAAAGAAAAATCACTTTTGGTTCTATCTACATATTATGGTTAAAATATAAGCTGAAAGAATGTTAAATTTTTATTGATTGATTAAAAATTTTATGCTAGATTTTCATTTAAATTTTATTGTAACTAATTCTTTTAGGTACTTCAAAAGGAACATGCTGTTCAAGCTGCTTTTCAGGATCAAACACCTTTAGTTAATCATCATCATCAAAATGGAAATTATGAAGTTAAATTGAGGGATAAACCTAGATCTCAAGTAAGTATTGTTTAATCTTCAAAATACATTACTTAAAAATTTATTTTGAATTTTGTGAAATATATAGCTTTTTTATATAATTATAATTAGTTAAAACTCTTCTGTTAATTCATTGTTAAGAAAAAGTAATATTACGAAAGATTAACTAGTTATATTACTTTTCTTGATATATTTGCATTTTTAAGAATCTTTTCATAAGCTAAAGTCACTTTTGTATTTTTCAAGTCTTATGGCCTGTAATTTTTTCTGAAATCCTAGATAAAATTGTTAATCCCCCCCTCTCCAATTTTATAAAATGTTCATGTATATTACTTTTGCCCAATCCTTTATGAATTTATTGTTTAAAAATTGATTTACTTCTTTGTTAAATATTAAAAATGATGTAAGGATTATATTTAAGAGAAATATAAGATGGCATGATTATAATTTGTTGAAAATTTGCTATTGTTTATTTAATTAGTATTGATATTCAAGTATTTTATTTTACATAGACATTTTAATAATATTCAATAGCAAATTGTTCAGTAACTATTTTTATCAACTTAGGTTAGTAATATTATTTAATATACAGTAGATTCTCATTTTTATGAACACATACAGACCAGTAAAATAGTTCTTTAAATCAAAAGTTTGTAGTAAGAAGAATAATTGTGACATCTAGGACTATTTTGTTATAACACACTGCTCTCTTTACATAACTAAAATAGCATTAGAAAAAGTTATTTAGCTTGCATTATATAAAGGATGGAAGATGGGAAAAATATAATTCAATTAAAAGCAATTCTTATTTTTGTTTTATTTAAGAAAAATTAGCATTTATTTTTTTTATATATTTCAAAACCCCCCACATTTTTAAAAACACATTTTTTTTCAGTATAGAAAAGAATTTTACTATTGTTTTTTCTCAAAAACTACTTCAATCTTGCTTGTCTTTAAAACAAGTAGATGAATAACTGTAAGTCTTTTCTTAAAAAAGTGGGGGGGGGGATTTTCATTTCCAGACTGAATGATGCTTGAAATTGGCATTTATTTATAGCTCAAAATATCTACTCACATAAATCATACTAAAATTTATAAAAACTGTTTTCCTCTAATTTCGATTTTAAAGAATTTTGGTTTTAGAATCAAAATTACTTTGTATTCATCACCCTTATTAATTAGTATTTTATGTTGCAGTTAATTATCTGGAATTCAAAAGGGTTGAAGGTTTTCCAGTAATAATACATTTTTTCAACCATAAAAAAAATCATTAAAAAATGCATGAAAGTAAGTTGGCTAAAAATTTAGTTTGTCGCTGGAAATTAAAATTATCATTGACTATGGGACTCAGTTAGGGACAAGCCACTAGTTTGTAAAAATCATGAGGGTTCAAAAATTAGGTTTGAAAAATGATTGTCTATTGCAGCGTTTCCCAACCTTTTTTCGCCAAGGCACACTTGTCGCGGGGAAAAAAATCACGAGGCACACCACCATTAGAAAATGTTAAAAAATTAACTCTGTGCCTATATTGAGTATAATAAAGTAATTCTCTTGAATAGGAATCAAATAAGGACAAAGAAAGTATTTTATAATTACTTTATTATGAAATATTAATTAACAGAATAGTGAAAAATTATAAAATACTTTCAGTGCGAAACCTGGGCCTGTTTGGCTGAACACAAAGCTGATATTCTGGCTGGAATCGAAGAAAGACACACACGTAGCTCTTCGTAAACAGTTCTCAGTCTCTCTCTGTATTTGGTTTTCATAGCAATCATGCTTGAAAAGCTAATCTCACACAGATATGTAGTGGAAAAAGGGAGCAATGTCAAAATAGCTTTGTTTGCCAGAAGGGGGAACTCCTTGGCAGTATCCAACCAAAAACTATCCAAAGGTAGATCAGCAAATCTTAGCTTGCCACCACGATTTTGTCTCAGTTCAATTAGCTCCTCCTGCTCCTGTAAAGTCATTTCATTTCCAACAACTGATGCTGAGCTATAAGGGTTTCTAACCCAGTCAAGGCATTCAGTGGAGACTGAAGAGAAATAAAATGACAACTTCTCCTCAAGAGTTTTTAAATGCTTAACTATTATCTCACACAGTGCAGCAGTGTGAACACCTTGCTATTGCATGGTGAGTGTGAACATTTCAAGATTGCCACTTTCCACGTGTTGATGCCAGAGTTGCACCTTTGAACGGAATCCATTTATTTTATCTGTACTTGTAAGCAGGTTTTCATTTCGGCCTTGCATTCGGGTGTTCAATTCATTCAGATGATGAAATATATCTGCCAGGTATGCCAGCCTTGCACACCACTCATCACTTGCAAGCTGCTTTGCGTAATCTGACCCCTCATTTGTCAGAAACACTAAGTTCCTCCCGCAGCTCATACACATGAACCAAGACCTTGCCACGCGACAACCACCGGACCTCCGTATGAAACAGCAAGGTTTTATGCTTTGCTCCCATCTCCTCACACAAAGCTGCGACTTTTCATGGGCCATGACTTTACCATGCGCACAACATCATCCAACACATGAACTAAGGCTGATGGTAAAGTCTTGGCTACGAGGGCCTCACGGCACACCATGGTGCTTCAGACGGCACACTGGTGTGCCGCGGAACAGCGGTTGGGAACCGCTGGTCTATTGTATATAGATTTAACATAACTTACTATTTCAAAACTTTAAAGCTATTACAAAACTATGTGTAGAAAAAAAGATGATGCTCTTTATGATCACAGAATATAAATTATTTTATTGAAAAATTTAAATTGGTGAATATATATTTTAATAAGCTTGAATAAAATTTTATTTTGAGTTTGAAGTTTAATTTAAATTAACAATCACTTTTCAAATTATTAATTTTCACTATAATATCAGTGAACTAGTTTTTTAGAATAATAATTTATTCCCTTTAAAATCAATAAAAGTGTCAATCAATTTTGCATAAATTTTTTAAAATTTATGAGGATGAAAAATGAAATGAGAGAAATCAACTAGAGACTTTTTTTTTGCTATTAAAATTTGCAGTATATGAATAATATGTTATTTTTATAATAAAAGAAATTATATAAACAGCAAATATATTTGTAAAATATATTTAAAAATGTTTTCAAATTATAATTATGTCCATAATAGACTGCCAAAGAATAAGAACCTTTACTTCAGATGAGTATGTATCACAAATAAAACAGAACACTGTAATTTAACATACTTTTGATAAAATATAAATTTCCTTAATATAGATGAGATTAATCCAAATATTAATTATTTTCAGCGGCCTTTGACACGTTATTTGCCAATAAGGAATTCAGAGTTTGATTTGCGACAACATATTGAAACAGCTGGCCATCAAATTGAGCTTTGTGTTCATATCCATTTGACATCTTCCTCATGTCATGGTTACCTTCATAAATTAGGAGGAACTTGGAAAACATGGAGAAAGCGCTGGTTCGTTTTTGATCGTATTCAAAAAGCTCTCTTGTATTATAGTGATAAAGGAGAAACAAAATTAAAAGGAGGTGTAAATTTTCAAGTAAGTGAACTAATGTTTGCTTTCTAATTTTTTAAGTTTGCTTTTTGTAATCATGTGAAATGAATTTTATTAATGAATTATTGGAAAGAGATTAGTATGTTTACTTGTAGTTGTTTTATATATGTATATGTTCTTATAGATTTGCCCAAAATCAATAATTTATCTTTGTTAATGGGTTTCATTTGAAAAGTGTAGGTGATACTTTTCTGTTTCGGATAGAAAATATATTATTGCTAAAAATCTAGTTGATCTTCAATAAAAAGTTTTTTTATTTGGATTCTACTTCAAATTTAAATGTTGTAATTTTTAATTCACTGCAAACTGTGAGTGCTGGTAGACTTAATTTTTATTGGGTTTAATTTCAATAAATTAAGTTGGGAATTTATATCAGTAACTGTATTATAGCCATAATACTACTCTTTAAGTTTTAAGAAAGATGTTGATTATTGGTGTTAAACAAAACTGCCGTTTCTTGTCAAATGAAAGTTGAATTAGTCACTGAAGTATCAGTTGTCTGCAAATTTTCACTTCAAGGCTTTGATCCAAACTGAATTAATTGAGAAATTTGAAAAACATTGACTATGGAGTTAAAAAAAAAATCATCAAATCTAGTAAATGATTTTTTTAAATAATTTTTTCAAGTGATTGAATGACAAGTGAAGACAGTCTTTAAAAAACACTCCCTTGATTTTTTTAGATAAATTTTTATATTCTTAATAATACCTTTTACGTTAAGTTTTCAGCTAAATATATGTTTACATTATTAAAATCATTAAATTCTTTGTATTAATTTAGAAGTAAAAGTCTGAATTTATGAAACGAAATAATTTTATTTTTATTGTAAAAAGGCTTGTAGTATTCTTAAAAATCAAGCGATTTATATTTAAATACGTTTTTTAGTATTTATATTTGTATATTCAAAAATAGCATGAACTATTTGAATGTATCTAATAATTTTTTCGTTTATTATTTTTCTTTTATGTAAATTTCTAATTATAATTCCTAAAATATTAAAATTTTATGTTGTTATTTGGGAAGTTATAAAAATGTAAAAAAATTGTATGTGTTGATTCACAATTTATTTTTAAATGAATTTGATAATAAAATATACATTTTGTAATCATTTTTTTCTATTTAAAATTTTTTTAATATCATTAAAATATAATAGCATTTAATAACATTGATACTTACAAAGCTTTTGATAGTACTTAATAAAACCATCAAATGCAAAGATAAAATATAACAATATTTTGAATTTATTATTTTTTTTAAGCATAAGCTTTTCAAAAATAATTGTTCTTTATATTTTATTTTTAAGTGTAAGTATTCACAATCCTACTTGATGTGATTTTTAATAAACTTTTCAAGATGAAATATTTTTATTAGTTTCAGTATTTTATATATATTTGTCTTTTATCTGGTCCAAGTAATGTAACCTATAAAATAGGTATGTTGTAGAATTTTAAATCTTTTGCTATAGTTAAAATTTTTGAAAATTTTTTTCTGTTCAGAATTATATAATTTTATTTTTTCCTGAAATATTCATATCTTCCAGCAATTTAGATCTATTTTTTGATAAAGAATCAAATGTATGCAATAAAAGTAATTAAATGTGAGGGGGGGGGAACTGAAAACTTAGATAATTTGTATAGGTAATGAGAAGAGCTAGTGTAGCTATAAGAGCTAGTGTTATTTAGGTGATAGGTGATGGTTGAGATTGTTTGAGGTCTTAGTCAATATTTTTCAAAGATGATATTTTTTTTTTATGGAATATCATTGAACAAGTTGACCAAATAATGAAGTTTGGAGTTTTTGGGCAACAATAATAGAATAAATTTAGACACAGTGAGAGTAAAAGTCCTGTTGAAATTTGTAAGATTAATATGTTCTATATTTAGAATAATGTAAAAATATTTTTTATATTTTTATTTATTAATTTAGGCCATCGAAGAAGTTTATGTTGACCATTTACATTCTGTAAAAAGCCCTAATCCTCAATCCACATTTTGTGTGAAGACATATGATAGAATTTATTATTTAATGGCTCCTACTCCTGAAGCAATGAGAATTTGGGTTGATGTAATATTTACTGGAGCTGAAGGTTACCATGATTTTCTTGGTGAAATTGAATGAAAATAAATAAAATGGATGTATACAGTTCGAAAATGTAAGTAAATTTTTCAAATGTAATTTAATAAAATCTCCATGTTAGACTGCTTGCATGCATTATTGTAACTTAAATGTTTCTGAAAGCTTAATTAATAAAACTTTTATACTTTATTTTCATACTCTTAAAAATAAATTACTAAAAGACTTTTCTTATGTTTCATTCATTTATTTATTTTTTATTGGGAAGACTTTTGAGAGATATTTAAATCAATGAATATGATACTATTAAAAATATACTACAACGTAATGGATGACTTTTTACTATCTAATTTATAATGCAAACACAGTCCAACCATAAAAGCGAAGCTAGTGCTGAAAATATTTTAGTTGAACTTATTGACAAGTAAACAAAAGAGCAGTTCATGACCAAATTGAATTTCTATCTGTAGTTTCTACTTGATAATCATGAAGATAAGATATTTGTTGATGATAATATTTTTGTATGAAGACATTTTTCACCATACTAAATAAATATATTGAAATATATTGTCCTTTACATAGAAAAAGTTCCTAGATGCTCTCTTTTGTAATATTTTTTTATCATTTGGATTAGTGCAATATTTTATTGATAATCTTTTTTTTTAATATTCATTGCAATAGCTTACCACCAGAGTTAAATGGTTTTATTAATATTAAATTTATATGTATCTAAAAAAAAAAAAAAAAAAAAAAAAAACTCTTTATGAGAATGAGTATAGTTTCTTAAAAATTATTTAATTAAATAGAGTGAACGATTAATTTTCAGCCAAAAAATTATTCATTTTTGTAAATTAAAAAATCTAAGAATTTTTGATAGTTAAATCCTCATATTTTAAACTTTTTATTAATTATGATTATTAAAAAACTTATTTCATTTATTAAAAACCAAATAATAAATATATATAAATGTTAACTAGTTGAAAATGCGGTAAAAATTATATAATACAAAACTATTTCTTAAAAGAAGTTAAGCCATCAAACTAAGTGTTATTAAAAAATTAACCATAGAATTTTTTATTTTTTATTTTTTGTGATCAGTTTTTAATTTTTTTTAATTAAATTGTAATTTGTTTGTTAATTTATATAAGATAGTAGAGTAAACAGTTTTACTTTATGCAAATAATTATTTTTACTCCAAATTTTTTAATATAAATTTTATAGAAGATTCTTTAAAAATTTCTGGTTTTGCAAAATTAAGATATATTTTATTTTGCTATGTGGAAAAAAATCACTCTATGCAGAATATTATTATTAACCAAAAAAAAAAAAAAAAAAAAAAAAAAATAATGACCCAAATGAATGTCATAAATATTTATCTTAAGATTAGTTATTTGAATTTATCTCTTAAATATTGTATAACATTGTGGAGTAGAATAAATTTGATTAATATTATAAATAGGAAAATGATCAGATTTTATTTTCATGAAAAATAAGCAAATAAAATAAAGTCAATTATATTTATCTTTATCTAAACAAAAGTACCAGATATTACTACATTTAAGAAAGTGTGTCAGTATGAAATAATCAGCATATATTTTGGCATTTTTCTTTTAAAACTCTTGTTGTTCAAAATAATTTTGAATTAGTTTTTTTGGATAAATTGTGAGAGGAGCATATTTTTTTTATGCTCCTCACAACTATTTAAATTCTTTTTCTTGTTCAATTACCTTATTAACTGAGGAATAATTTATGCATGGCCAGTTTAATTTATGTGATGTGTTTAAATTCAATTAATGTTTGTGTGGCCAAATTCCAAAAAACTCTTGTAAAAATATGTATTATATGTGTGTTTTCATAATGTCTTAATGAATGCTTATTTATGTTTATATTATCTATGTTTACAGAGTGTTACAAATATTTTTTGAAATTTTGTGACATTTATTATAATATTGTTCCCCCCCCCCTCAAAAGAAAATTTTTTATTAAGTTAGATGCATTGCAATGTTTAATTTCTTTGAATAGAAATGAAAATCTTAAATTTTGTTAGCTTTTAACATGTACATATATTTGTTTTTCATTTTGAAAAATAGTTTTCAATTCTTCTATTTATTTAAAAAGTCTCTAGTAATCATTTAAAGATTATTTTTGAGCAAGCTATTTATTAAGTATTTGTTAAATTTTTATTACAAACTATTTAAAATTTGTGCTGAACTATTGTTTTTAAGTTTAGTACTCTTAAACTATGTCACTATTATCTCTAATCTTTATTTTATTTTCAATACCTAATTTTGCCTTAATTATAGTGGAATCATAATTTTTTAAATAATTTTCAGACTTATTAAAGGTACATTTTAGAAGAGATAATTAATCGCACTTAGTAAAGAATGTTAAACGTTTATTATAGTAATATATTAATTTACTATGATGTGGTAATAATTATGTTTTACAAAAATGTTCTTGATTAGTTATGTTATTTTAATTGTTTTATCAATTAACTTTATTATTGTGATTTTAATAATTTTATGGAAATTACCTTTTTAATTATTTGCTGAATTATTTAATTTATTAGCTGTTGAAATATACTGTATATTCCTCCAACAAAATAATAAATTACAAAAATATTCACATATTTGTTTTTTGTATGATTAGATGTATTTAAATAGGTAACATAAAAATTTTATACTTGCAGGAATACATCATGTTAATTGATCGAAGTCAAGAGCTGTTATATGTTGATTATGCAGTGACAAAACATGTTCAGCAAGAACTTTCATTTCCTTAATTGAACTATTTTTAAAAGATGTGACAAAATATGTATTCTTTTGAATGCTTTTTCTTGTATGAAGAAGGAAACAATGTTGTTATTTTGTATATAGACTCCTTTTAAGGAGTATTCATTGTGCCACCATCATTGTTACATTCTTTAAACCTTCATTATGCAGTAATTCCTCTTAGATTTGCAGGTACTTACCTCCTTAAAATGCAAGTCTGTTTGGAACTTAATATTTTCTTATTAATAAACCAGAACTCTTTATCATAATGAATACATTATATGTGTTTTTGAAGCATGCTTATTTTATAAATATTAAAAGAGAAATAAATCATAATAATTTAGCTGTACTCACTAGAACCATTGAGAAAAATTTCCTTTGGACTATAACTGTTAGATGTATTTATTGCAATATTCTGTAGGATATTTTATTAGGAATATTATAAATGTTATATATGTTACTAAATATAATTATGCAGAGGAATTACTGTGTGTTGAGTTCTTATTTTTGCTTTAATATATAAATGTATGTTGTATATCATTTAGATGCTGCAGCTTTTGTTAGTTTAAGATATGAAATAGTCACAATAGTCTAAGAATAAGCTTAAAGGTTGGAAATTATTAACAATTCAATCTTTTTTTATGGTTTTTTACTCTCTTTTGTTGTAATACAATATTAAGAATCATGATTGAATTATAATTACATCTATCAGGAAATTTTCAACTGTGTTAAATTCTGCTAAATATGTTTATGCTAGTATTTTACTTGATAAAATATTGAAAGTTTTGGGTCATTTTTTTATTTAATATTGGTTATTTCATTCAAATTGAATAAAGTGCTGAAGTAATTTTTGTCTTCAGTTTACTTTACAGTCATGAATACTATACATTTGTATGTGCTTATTATAAAATATGGGGAAAGTGGTTAAATTTTTACTTTAACATCGGCATGTTATTAATTAGATTTACATTTTAGAGACAAAAATTTATTTTTGAAAAGCTAATAATATAACTTAAAGGTTTTGTTCATTAACTAAAATAGTGAATACATAAACAAGTAAATATCTTTAAAGTACTGTAAACTTCACTGGAATTAAAATAATAAAAACTTGGATTATTTATTGAAAATGTGTCATTGAAAGATTCATATGTGTCATCATTTATACATCTTTACTTGAAAGTTCTTCATAGTTTCTTCAATAATAAAAGTATGCAGAATTCTTTAATGCTTTACATTTTCAATATAAAATTAGTAGATTAAATGGTATAATTTACTTTTACCTAAGAAACTCAACTTTTTATATTTAATATTTTGTTATGAAATAATGTTTGTCTTATAGAAAATTTTTTTGTTTTTTCAAAACATACAATTCATTGATTTTCTGCTTATGGCAAGTTTCTTATAATAAAGAATATACTATAATGTATCCTTTATTATATTATAAATTATTACAAAATTGCATTGTAGTTTAGAATTCAATATAAGCTGATTAATGCCAATTCTGATTACTTTTTGATTATTTGAAATATTAGAATACTGAGCCAAGAAATTTTTTATAACCAGTTTTTCATCTTCATGTAATTAGGTTTTCTTATTTAATAGAAACTTTTGTACTTTTCTGAAGTGATATGAAGGTGCAAGTTTATTATGGTTTATATTTGAATGATAACAGTTTGCATCTGTGCATATGTATAACTTTAGTATCTCTCATAGACGTAGTTGTTCCTTAGATAAATATTGCCAGTATTTTTATTTCTTTATATAAGGAAAATTCCTGTATTTTATTCATGTGTGTATTAAAAAGGTGCTTACAATTCAAACTATAACATGGACATGTTTTTCATTCAAAATATTATATTTTAGTGCCACAAACTGTTTTGTTTAACTTTTAAAGTGTTTAGTGAGGCACTAATTCACTGTCAGTTCGAATGTTTTGTATTTTATGACTAATATGTCATGTTTATCAAATATTTAGTTCTGCCCTTATTTACATTATACATTATATTATTGTGAAGAACTAATTTATTTTTTTTATGTATATTTCTAATTTACAAACCCATGTTCTAATTTAGTGCCTTTAAATATTTCCTATAACTGTTAAAATATTTTATTTCCATCTAGAAAGGAATAATTAATTTCAATGTTTTTTCATACACTAATAATCTTTTTAGTATCAATTAATTTTTTAAATTCTTTTTGCAATGCAAGGGATAGTAAAGTAACCAAATTAGTTTTCTAATACTAAATTTTTTACTTATAAATGTAACATTAGGTGTATAAATTTGTATTTATATTTATATAAATATGTGAGATAGAGTGTTTTTATAAAAAAGAATTTTGTTACTTTAAATTTTTTATTGTTTCTAATATCCTAGAAAATTTTCATCTTCATGGAAAATTCTCATGTATGAAAAATTTCTGCATAAAAATGTGCAATTTTCGTTTGTAAAGGAAATAACTTAATTTATTATTCTATACTGTTTTTTCTTTCAAAATTTGTGATGTCATCAACCATGTTTAACCTTATTATTTATGTGATTGGCTTGATTAATTCTCAATAATCAACATTTACAAGTTAAAAAAAGTTATCAATAATGTTTAACATGAATATAATGTGAAATACATAAAAATGTAAAATTGTAAAGTTTTATGCTAATAATATATTATAACCAGAAATATAAAAATAATTATAACAATGCCAAAATTGTTTTTAAAGTGAATTTTATAAATTGTAAAGATAACTTATAATAAATATGCATTAGTGTTATTTGAATATTATAAAATATATCTTGAATGTGTGAGATTCTAAAATGTTGTTATAAATATTTAAGATGACAATCTATGCTGTAATTATGCTTCTATGAAGTATTATTTGAGCTGCTAATTGCGGTCAAAAGCTGTTTACATGAAGCATTTTATGTGCGTGTAGTGTAGATTATTTGAAGAGCTTTGAGATACACATTAATAACATATCATTTGAAATTTTCTTTTGGAAAATGCAGCTCAATTCATTTTTACACCAAACGTTTGAAAAATTTAGGAATTTACCCACTGCCTTTTTGCCTTCTTGTATTTTTATATCTAATATAAATCTTGAAAATTTTTCAAAATGAAATAATTTGGAGCCTTTATAGGTGCTAATAAAAAGTTAACAACTCATTATTTGATTAAGAAAAGAAAAAACTCAAATCTTATCTTCTGAAACATGAATTACTGATTTTATATGCTGTAAGAAATACTTTAGATTACTGGAGAAAGAAATTACTGCAATACCTACGACATTTCCTTTAGTTTATTTACTGGCCTGAATTTGCTTGTATGTTTTAAAAATAACCATGAAAATGTAGTGTTTTAAGAATTTTTATTGAAATTGTTTAGGTGCTATAATATGTATTTTTTAAAATAGATTCAGTGAGGATTTGAGTTATTTTATTTACTGAAACAATTATAATAATATCAAGTTAATAATATACGTAATCTCTTGATTATTCTTTGTATGGAATTTCATTGGAATAAGGATTTTCTGCTTTGAATAACTTACTGTCAAAAGTGTATTCACATATTCTTCTTTATGATATTTTTTTATTAAAATTTTATATCATTGTACTTGCAATATTGTTTTATAATTATATTGAAGTTTCGATACTTTCTATTGAAATGTTCATTCAATATTAAGTAGTAATCAAAAATATGATAGAAGTTTTAGTAAATGTTTGTAATCTTGATTTTGTTGTGTATATAATTTTGTACATTCATAAGTGTATGAATATGCATTTGGAATATTAAATTTCTTTACACTGAAACTGAATTTCTATATTTGTATTTTGTTAACAATTACAAAAGTTCGGTCACATTTATTCTTTAAAATTGTGTTGTAGTTTCAAGTGTAAACAATTTTTATTTTATTCAGATGTGCAGCTTTATTTTTCTTATACAGTTTCATGTAAGTTTTGTATATATTAAATTTGTGATAGATGTCACATATAGCTTTGAATGACTTAATATTGCTGTCATAAATTAATTGTAAATACTAATTCCACTGTTTGAATATTTAATTAGTATTTTTTTACACAAAGTTAGATATTTGTGGCACCTGTGAAATTTCCACAAGCATGCTATTAGAAATTTTTATCTTTATAATAAGAAATTTAGTGATGAAGAAATGTTGATTCATCTTGGAAAAAAAAATCAAACTGTATTTATCAAATTTTTATTTATTTAATTTACTATATATTTAGTTCCAATTATTTATGAATACTATAAATTATTGAATTCCAAAACTGCCTATGATTTTGTTTAAAACTAATTTTTTCTTGATTTTATTTTTATCTACTTTTCACATTCTCTCTCTGTGTGTATTATATATATATATATATATATATATATATATATAAAGTTCTCTTTATTGAACAAAGTTATTTCATATAATTAATTTTTATCATTTTGTTCAATTGATTGTAATAGTTATTGAATTTTATCTGACACTTTAATGTCTTATTAAATATTAACTTCTTTTTACTGTCAATTTATGTTCTATAATGGCATATGCATTAAAAGCATTTAAGGGTAAGCAGTTTTGGATGTTTAAGGTGAAAAGCAAACATTACAAAATTAATATATATTTTTCCAAATGTATAAAATGAGTGAAATGTCTTAAATACTCATGAGTGTAAATACTACCGATTTTACTTCCTTATGATAATTATGTCATTAGTATTTCAATTAAAATGAATTAGTTAATATAAATACCAAAGAGAGTTTCTGTGAAGAAATAAAAAATTTTTGGATTGAAAGAAATGCACTAATTATATGTGTTTTGTAGTGCTGTGAAATTTCCTTTCAACATAATTAATTATATCGTTTAAAATTTAGAACAAAATATGAAATTCAAAATTATTTTCTTTTTGCAATATTTGAAATTTTCATGTATATGATGCAAGCTTTTTACCTTAAAAGTTAAGTAATTTATATAAGTAAAGCTATAATATGACTGAAATCTTCTTAAAAATTAAGCCTTTTAAAAATTTAATGATTAATTATCTTTGAATAAAAAATGTGTGTAATTTCTTTTCTTGCTTAATATGCATTTATACAATCGTTATTGTTTCTTTTCCAGTTATTTCAAGAATTATTATGTCTGTTGTATTGTACAAAATAAAATAAAATCAAATCAAATTAAGTGTCAGCTTTTGATTAGTTTTTACGAACATTACCATGTTTACTTCTTGGAATTCCATATGTTGTACAAATTTAATATGTGGAAGCATTTATAGGGATGGGATAATGGTGTATCTTTTAACAGTTTGTAATCTGAATATAATTTAATCTTAGATTTCATCTGTTACATTAAAAATTCTGGTCTATTTCTATTTTTAAAAGTTTTATAACTTTAGAATTTAAAGTATAACTTATTAAATGTTAAAATTTATTAGATAATTAAGCTATTTGTTAAATATATGCATTTATTAATAGTTGCTAAGTTGGAGAGCGTAAATGATATATGAAAATAGAGAGGAATGAAAATTGATTTTTTTTATATATTATATTATATATTGATTTTTTTATATATTACAAAATCGAGAGTTTGAAGCAGAAATGAAGATAGAAAATACATTTAGGTGTGGTCAAATATAAATACAATACTGTAAATACATCAATTTTGGCAAAATATAAGTCGTGTTTAATACTCCTTAACTCAAAATTCATGAGATTTTTCGTTTTTTGTTGGTATTATTTCTACAAAGGAAAAATAATTGGGAGAACTATTTATAAAAAAAAACTTTTTTTGCATATAATGTTTGCCATTATGAATAGATCATTTTAGTTTATATTTTAAATATAAAAAAATACCTAAGTTAATATTAAGTATCTGTAAGAGCTAAGTAATGCATTAAAATAATTGGTATATTTCTCAAATATTTTATATCTACGATTTTGTTAGTTTCTTTAGTGTTAATGAAGAAAAGTTAAAAGTTTGGTCTTGATTAATTTTTCCTCATTTTTTTAAGCGGGATAATCTTCTAAAAATTCTTATTTTTGATTTGTTTTTAATTTTTCAATCTTGTAATTTAAATGAGATACATATTTAAAAATGGAGGGAATATTCATTATTTCAAAGTTATCAATTGAATGATTAACCCTTTGTTCTTCAGGTCAAAAATGCAGGAGTTATTCTCTCATCTCTGGTGGCCGAGCAGCCAGCTAAATAATTATCGCTAGCATTTATTATTCAACAGTTGAAACACATCGATAACATCATTAATCGTATAAATATCAAACTTATATTCGATTCTTGTTGATTTTGATTTCGAATTATGCTCTTAATCCATATTAAATTACAATTCCTGGTCTAAATAGGTCTTGTGTGCAGAAATGACCATGAGCGATGAATAAACGATGCATCAATTTAGTTGTGAATATTTGTATTGGATTTAGTTCTTCTATTTGAGTTGAATCATTTTTATTTTGATGCCATCCTTTTTCATTAAGGAATCTAATGTAGTAGCTTAACTTGCATAGATTATTTTGAATTTCTTACATGGATGTAGTGAGAAAATTTTCTTTCCAAATTTGACGATGAACTCATTTTAGTAAGTATTGTTAGAAATACTCCTTTTCCATTGAATTTATTTAATATTTATCTCTCTATCATTCAAATTTTATGCGATCTGGAGCCTGATTTTTCAGTCAAAGTATACATTATATAAAGTTTTCAAAATAAATTCTTATTTCATTCAGTAATGTTGTACAATTTCTTTTAATAACCATGCATTAAAAAGAATATGGGAAATCAAAGCAATTAACACTAAATACGTATATTTATAATGTACTTAGTGTATTTTACATTCTTGAAATTTTATCGATTTTCTTAATTGCATTTAATATATTGCTTTATAATTAAACAATTGCTCCTGTCTGGAATCTGTTTAGATCAAAATGTGAATTAGCATTAATTTCCTTTATAGTAGGAAAGTGTAAATGCATTTCAAAGGATGAATGCTGATTAGGAATGAATTCTCTATGTTGCTAAAATATATCCGAATGCTTACGCGCTCTAAGGGATTGCGGAAATGTGGCTTGTGCACTGAACTTATTTCAGACAAAAACATTGTGCAAGGAGTGATTACAAATGGCGTTTCAATCAGTTTTGTGTGAGCTATAGTAATTTTGAAGCAGAATTCTTCAGAAAAAAATTTGTGTTGCTTATTATTTTTTAAATTTTTTTTATGTGCTTTTTTTGTAGGATATAGATAACTGACCTATATGTTATTTTTAATATTTTTTATCAAACTATTTTTTATTCAATTTTTTTATCCATTACAATGCTGAAATTAAAATGATCAAAAAAACTGCTAAAGATGAGCATAAATTTAATAAACAGTAAGAAACTTAAGTTTTAGAAAATTCATCTAGCAAATCTGTATTGGGTATGAAAATATATTTTCACTTAATAGAAAGGCAGGATCTTAATAGGCACGGCACTTTAAAACAGAATCATATTTGCATTTATTAAAAATAAAATTGATATTGAATTTGAATTGTGAAAAGAAATTTGATTAAGGAAAAAAAGCAGGAAGTCGGAAAGTAAATTATATTTGCTAAAAGATTTATCAATAGAAATTCCTATTAAATTTCTTTAGTATTAACTATTTTATCGGATGAAAAGAAAATTTTTCTGTAGAAAAATTAGCTGCAGTTGCCAGAAAAAGTCTGCGTAAAAACGCACAGTAAACATTCTAGAGAGAATAAAAGTGCATCAAAAAGTCATTAATTTTTATATAGAATTTTTTAAACAATTCCTTAAATATTAGTAACAATTTCAGGATGATAACGCACATTGTTTCAAAGTTATAATAATAATAGTTAAATTAAACAAATTTACTCAGTTATCAGAAAAAGTTTGTGCACAGTTACAAATTACAAAGATATTTGGAAATCAATTTTTTTCCCTGTGAGTCTATATAAAGTGAAATACTGTCTGCATTTATTTTTTACTATTTATTAATTTTATCTCTTATAATACAACAAATGGAATAAAAAACCATCTTTGATTTTCATGATACATTAGCACTTGCAAACAAGTAGAACGAAGGAAAACAGATTGTTCCGGACGAGAAGAAAATCATCTTAAGACTAAGGAATGAAGGTAAAACTCTTCAAGGAATTGGCAAGATAGAACTCATTTTCTATTTAAAGAGTGATCAATAATTACAAGTCGTCGAAATCTGTTATTTCAAAGCTTTGGAGTGGCCGTCCATCTAAGCTGACTTTACAAGAAATGAGATACATCCTAAAATCCGTATGTTTAAATCCAAAGATTACTGCATCTCAAATAGTAATTGATATTGGAGAAAGGTTTTAAAAAATATTTTCATGAAGATACAATACAGAAAATTCTGGCTATCATGGCCATGTAGCTCGTAGAAAGCCAGATATTTCAATTGTCAATAAGCAAGAACGTTTAAATTTTGTAACTGAGTATGTAAATAAACTTTCTGAGTTTTGGGAAAAGTAAGCATCTGATGACGTTAATTAAATACTATTAAATAATTTATTCTTTTTTCTCATCTGAATGCAGATTCTACCCTTATCTTTCATTATCAGTTCTGCACTGTAAATGTAAGATGACAAAAAGTGCTTAAGCTATAGGGCTCATGTGAAATCTTAAATCAAGATAATGGTTCATGGTATGGAAATGTTAGTTATCTACGTCGTAGACCATCATGACGCAAGTATGCGATACATGACATCATGTGTATCCTTGTACATCTTGAACATTTATTGGTTTTTTAATTGAAAAATTGCCTTGAAGTTTGTGTAAAATATTGATTCAGATCAAAACGTGGATGTTAATTTGTGTATTCTGGTCTGACAGCTTTCTTATTAGAAGCATTTAAGATTACTGAGACATAAGTGTACTGATAGAGATATACATATAAAGGATAGATATATAATAAATGCATATTTGCAATGTAATTGTAATATTTGTGTATTTTTTTATATGTGCATTCTATGTTTATTTGCTTTTTATCTTTATAAACTTTCGCACTAAAATTTCAACTATTATACAGTGTATTCATAATATACGAAATATTTTCAATGTTGCTCTTAATGTCAATTATTTGGATCATTGATACTATTTTAATGGTATTCACGTACACAATATGAAGAAAATTTATTAATATAATACTTTTCTTTTTTCATTTATAAAATATGTTAAGAAATTTTTAAAATTACCACATACTTAATGAAAAATATTAGTTTTTAAATAATTAATGAAAATATATCAAATTTTAAATTTATGATTCTCTAATATTAATTATTGTTTGTAAGATATTAAAGAAAACACTTGTTAAAAAAAATAGAAGCTTAATTTAAGATGTGAAATTTTTCACAATGCCATCTAACGTTGATTATAAATAAAAAATTTAATATAGCGTTAAAATTTAAGTTCCTTTTTAGAACTTGCGTTCATCTTCATATAGCAACATATTAAATTTACTTTATTTTTCCCATGGTAACAATGCGCTCTTGAAAATTTTAATTAATTTCAGTTAATTGCATTTTGAGTAAAGAAGTTTACTGTTTACTTTGTATTTATGTGCATTCTTTTTTTTAATTATCTATAGAAGATTCTTAGATTACTTACTCTTGCGAATTGAGTAAGTCTGGAGTGGTTGATTCCCACGAAACAAGGGAGGAAAAAGTTCTGTGGAATACTGAAGCAATTAGTGATCTTCATTTTTATTTGGAACTAATTTTCCCGATAAAATGAACTTTTATTTAACGGGGAGCTGTAAGAAAGAGATTTGTAATTTAAAAATGCGTATTGTCTGTTAATAACTTTTTTTTATGAATATGGGTAAAATTAAAAAATATAATAGGATTTGAACATATGTGTTTCTTTAATAAATTTTAATATAAAGCATATGTTCAGTTATAGCAGTTAATCAATAAATGAGAGCAAACGTATGCTGCAAATAAATTGAATTACAGCGAATATTTATCCATTATTGCTATTTTGGCCGGAATTATTAGTTGCTTAGTTATGATTGTTGCTTAATTTATGATAGTGGCAACATATCGACAAATGAAATGACTTAATAAGGCAAACATTTTCTTTATATTACCTCTTTTCATTTGACAATATCATCCATCAAATGATAGGAAAGTTTCCTTTATCACCAAAAAGTTGTCTTTCCTCTTACATCGATTTAGAGTTTTGTGAAGCGTGTTATGTTGCACGAAATTGTGTATTTTGACCAATTCATAGCTTTATAGTCTTGCTATACTTTAAAATGCCATGCCTAATGTATATCTTAAATTTGCTGCAACTTGTTTTATTGATCTTCAAGGTATGACAAGAGCAACAAGCATAATCTATTGCTGATCGAGTACTTTTGAATATGATTAATCATGGGTCTTCCCAATCAACATTAATTATATAATCACATCAAAAATCCATTATCTTGATAATATTATGAGTCATTTCCGCATTGGGATGCACTTAGGAATGTATTGACAACAAATATATTGAAGAATATCTTATATTTGAGAAAGTATGTACTTCATTTTGTTGACACATTCTCATATTTGAGTACCTGACCATTGTACGTCTGTAAAGACTAAATAATTAGTTAAGCATTTGCGTAAGTACACAGTTTTGTCCAACTTACAGTTTTTATCTGCGCTAATTTCGAATGTTCTTATATGGAGCAGTGTTTTCATTATTTTTCAGGTGTAATGTATTAATTACATTTCTCTTGTCACAGTGAATTCAGAGAAAATATATAAAAAATAATCTCTGTATTTTCTAGATTTAATTGATCAGATTGAAAACTAAATCTGTTTTGGCAGGAGACTTCATAATTCTATTTATACATTTGGAAGGAAACTAGATATAGCTAGATCAAGGTATATCCAGTTTTCTAGTAATTTTGTAATTACTATTATGTTTCGTAAATTACAGTTATCTCATTTACTCCTCCTCTTCCATTGCTAAAATAATTAAATGCTAGCGATATGTACAGATTCAATAAACAATATCGATCTTTTTAAATTTGATTAAATAATAAAAAATTTTAGGGAAATTAATATTATAAATTATAAATTTTAAAATTTAATATCCTAATATTTTTTTTATAATTTCTTAACTATCTAAAAGACGTGCAGTGATCCTGTATTTTTGTAAAATACTTTTAAAACTTCATTCGTAGTGTTATTAGTTTTGAAAAATATGTGCGATTCCTTAGAATACAAAACACATATACATGGCCAACAGTAAATTAATTACGGTCGCTCTTCATCTCATCAAATATCACTTTTTAAATAATAAATATCATTGCTTTCAGGGTACTTCTTATACACAATAATCTGTACCATAATTTGGAAAGGAAAATGTCCTCTATATTAATTTACAAAATTTTACAGGGATTTAAAATTGCAGAATATTGTGTGATACAGTTGAGTATTAAATTTTTTTAAAAATTATTCTCCACTAATTAATTTATTAATTACCGTTACATAAGATATCTATATTATCGCGTGCAAACTCACGTACACAAATACAAAATGAAAAAGATTAAATGAGAAGAACATTCTGCTTTCATAATACTTGGATCGATCGCTCTTAAAAGAATGTTTCTGTCTAAATCAGGCTTATTTTTTGATAAGATAAAATTAATTTTTTTCAAAAAGCAACTTCAGTAATCATTATATTTTACTGTACAATGTAACATTAAAAGATTATAAATTTTATTATGCTTTTTACCAAAATTTTAGGAGATTTTCAAAGATTTTTTTCTTGTTTTTTTATTTGATAGTTTACGTTAAATGTTTTTCTTACAATAATGGTTTGACCCAAAATGCGTGAAAGCTTTTGAGAAAAATTCTTGAAAGCTTATCTTTCAAGAAAATACTTAAAATAAATTAATGTTATAAATTTTTATCGCTCCTTTGATATTTATTTATGTTGAGAAATCCAATTTGAAGGTTAAAGTTTATGTAACATAATAAAATCGAAAAAAAAATATACTATCGCCTTTATAAAATCAACTATAAGTAACTTCAGGTTTCTCGGAACCACTTGGAAGTTTATCAAGATACTCATAATTCATTTATATCATTAAAGATTTTTGAAAGTGCCTTATCCAATGAACATTTTTAGCTTATACAACCGCCTATAGATAACTTATTTTTCCACCTGTGTTTTAAAGCCTTTATACTAAAATCATAAATTTTGGGTGAAAATAATTTATGAATGAATAACACTTAGCTGTTAAAGTTAATGTTGTTTTACATTTAATCTTTTATTAAATGATTATAGTCAGTGCCTCTATTAGATTATACTTTCATTTTGTATATTTTTCATTGATTTAAATAATTGTTTCATTGTATGTTTCTTTAAAACTGATATACCAAAATTACAAAATTTTATCATTGATAATCATGGAAACAGAATTTTATCTGCAATTAAAATGATAAAATAATTCAGTATTGTTTAATAGATAAAAAAAAATTACCATTTATCTATAAGCATTTAGCGAGTGGATATGTGAAACAAAAATAAGAAAGAAGGTTTTTTCAGTTGACGATCATCCACGACATATACAGAATCAAATTATTTTTGAAAATTAAACTTTACATTAAAGTTTAATTAAGAGTTAATGATTCTCAAATGAGACGTCATTGTGTCTTTCTCCAATGTAGTTGTATTATATTCGTTTGTTTATTTGTCGCTCAACAATAATTTTTTGCACGTGATGGCTAATTAAACTGTTGACAATTGAAGGGGATTCATTGTATTATTTGTCAATGCACATTTAACTATTGTGGGAACCATTAAATAAGTTTAACAATCTACTTTAAAAGAAACTGAAAGTAGTTAATGCATTACTCAGTAATTCTAGTAGACAAATTCGGTAATAATATTTTGCCATTGCTTTTAAAATGTATTCAAGGCTGACTATAAAAATAGTAAACAAAGACTTCAATTAGATTCTTACGCAGATAACCTGACATATTATGAGTATTAATGTTGATAATGAATTGTAAATGGTAATTACTCTTATTTTATATACACGAAAGGAAAGCTGTAACTAATAACTTCATGTAAAAATGTAACTAAAATTATACATTCATATATATAGTAATTAATAATTACAATTGCTATCTCTAAAATGGTTTTATTGTTTGTTTTCATCAGAATTTATAATAATATAATAAATAAATACTTGTATAATCTTATTACTTATTCTATATCTTTTCTTGACTATTAATGCTTAGAGGTAATTTGTTTATTTAATGGAATATTTTGTCAATCTTAATCTTAATAATGTTTCCAACTCTTTAACTGTTAAATAATCCCCTATATTTTTTCTAATTTATTAATTTATCATATTCTGTAAGGACTTTTATTCAGATGTTAAGTAAGCAAAATATATGTTTCTTTTCCTTTATATAACAGGATTACATTATATAGATTTAGTGTTAAATCTCCCTCCATTTGTTGTGCAAATAAACAGCAGTTTATCACCCAAGTGACGTCGGCAAACTGCTGGGAAAGGAAATTGCTTGCTTTAGCTACGCGGATTGTATGAGAACTGTGCCCGCATCATGTCATTCAAAAAAAGGGCAATGTACAAATCGTCTTTAAATTTGAGATTACTGGTAAAAAAGATTCTAACTGTTCACTATAAAATATTTATTGCATTTGTGTGAGTGAATAAAAATACTTCAAAATATCTTTGATACCAAATTTTAAAATTATTTAATATTTTTGGTATACCTAGAGCTTGCTTAATGTTATACTTAATATTTTGCTTTTTGTTCACCTATTATTATTTCTAGATTTTTCGTTCATTTTTTTTTTAACAGATTGCCGTTAAGGAATCATTTTATAAGTAATTTCTTTTATTCACAAAATGCTATGGAATGCAAGAAAATTTACTTAACAGTAAATTTAGTGTATTTAATATTATATTATAAATTTCAGATTGTTTTTTTAATTTTAAAAATGACTAATTATGATTTTAATCTAATCATTCTCTTGGCTGATGATAATGATTAGTTAAACCAATACATATTTATTAACCAATTTATAATTTGAATATGATAATATTAAGATGTAGATTTGAAAGTACATTTTGCCAATATTTCAGAATTATTTTCTTATTTGAAAAGTTCATATATTTTACTGTTTTTATAATATATTATTCAAAATAGTGTCATTAATATCATATACTCATAGCAGACGAACAAATAATGGGAGAAATAAAATCATTTTTATTATTTTTATTTTATTATTATTATAATCAATTTATTATTTTGTAATAGTAACAGATAATTGTTTGAATATTTTAAGAAATGTAGAATATTTAAATAATGTTAAAAAAATTGAATGTGTGTGAGTAAATAATTCAGCTAAATTTTCACATGAATGCCAACTTTAGAAAGACGTGCTCATAGGTTCTTTCATGTTAATTATATGTATATATAGGCATCACACATTCATAAGCAAAGTGTAAAAATATTTATTTTAAAGGACATATTTTCAATGTTGGAAGAGTTAATATTTTTCTGATGTCACGGTCTTAAAACCACTGTGAAAATCATTTATTAATACGTTATTTATTTTATATATTAACTTTTCAAAGATTCAAAAGAAAAAATCTCATTCATTTAGCTCATTTTATAACGTGTTTCTTTAGCAAAGCATATATCGTCACGAAATACTTATGCCTTAATTAATCACTAACATTTTTAAAAAATTGAACGTTGTTCAGGATACGATGAGTGTCAGATTTATTCATCTTGAATCTTGGTTTTAAATCTTTATTTTTTTGGTATTTAATTGAGAGAAGAAGATTCGATTTCGATTTTATTGGATTTACTTTAATCTCTTTATAAGAGCTAATTTTAATCTCTTGAGGTTGGGTGAATTTCAAGAAGTAAAAAAAAAAAAAAAAAAAAAAAAAAAAAAAAAAAAGGAAATTTACTTCTTTGAGTGGAACTCTCATTAATAATTTGCTAAATGTGAATTAAAATAACTCTGAATATTTTAATTTAATTCATTATAAGTAATTAATTTTTTAAGCGTTTTTAGCGTAAATAATATTTGTGTTACTTATTAATCCAGCATCTATTTGCAACCAAACGATTGGTATTAACATATTTTAGATTTTTAGTATCGGATTTGTATAATTAATTCCTCTAATATATAAATGAGACCTTAAAAACAATCAAATTGTTTTTTAAATTTACAAAATTTTTATTATTTGTAATAAAATGTTGTAAGACATAATTATATAAAATTATATACATACATTTTAGCTACTGATAATACGTAGAGATAATCTGTGTCATTATTTATATTATTCCTAATTTTTACTATCAAAATGGAATTGAAGTAGTGATGATAGAGTTCATTTTAACTAATTCTTGCAGTTACATATTTAGAGAATACTTATTCTCAGCATTTCAGAGCATTTTGTGTTGTGACTAAGATATGCCGCGGCACCTATCATCAGCATCCGTAACTAATTTTGAAACAACAATGTTTGTGTTTTATTTATTAAATATATCGTTTCATTCTTTTGCCAATAACTATTACTGACTAGTCATTATTAAGACATATTTTGTGAAATATTCTGTAACTTCTTAACAAAACTTATTCATATATAAATTGATTACTGTTTAATTAAACGACTTACATATTTTGAACTTGGGATACATAGTTTCAAAGTATGAGGAAACATTGTGATTAAAAATTAGGGGTTGAATCAACTCTAGATACATAAGCCCATCAAATATGATCGAAATCTTACAAACCTAATTTATATCTATATGAAGTGAAATAAGTACATTTAAATATGAAATATCTACATTTTCATAACTCATATAATTATTGCAAATGTATGAAGTCCCTAAAAAGTAAAATACTTTAATCTAAAGTAGTTTTTGATGATAATTATGAATGATTTAAAACATATTATTTTACACATAAAAAAATAACCTTATTTAAATTTTATTGTAAGAAAGAAATTACAACTATTTTAAGAAAATATTAGAAGCTCTAACATTTTGAATTTATTGAATCAAAATTCAATATCACTTCGATATTCACATTTTTCTCAGAAATTTTCATTTTAAGATATAGTTTGAGAAATTTTAAATCATTAACCAACAAAGCAAAACAGACACAGAGGCATTTTAATATATGTAAAAGTGTTTAAATAAAAATTCTCTCTGCTGTTTCTCTCACTCTCTGCATATATTTTATAATATATATTTTATAAAATATATATATCTTGAATAATATCTTATATATATATATATATATATATATATATATATATAT
>JAPDSC010037677.1:1118131-1130855 GCA_026290005.1 Latrodectus geometricus
ATATATATATAAAGGAATCTTCTTTTTAACAGAATATATATATTCTGTTAAATAGAAGGTTCCATTTTTACATTTTTTAACAATATATGACATTCAGTTTCGCATAATTCTTTTTAGCTATCGACGGAAATTTAAACTGAAATATGGCAGTTGTTCTCAGTCTCAATTTATTTAGTTTAACTGAAAATGTACAAGTGTCGCTTTCAGTTTCAGAGCGCGTTAAGGAAATCAAGCAGCTTACAATTTCAAATGAGCACATGCATTTGAAATTTAAATGATACCTTACTTAATGCTTATCTTACTGTCAATTTTGACTTAGTCATGTTCGTAAACTTTTAGATTCTGCCGCAGCTTGCATTCAATTTTTAGAACTTTCAAAATTGTAAGCAGGAATAGTTTACAAGGAATGTATAAGCCATTGTGCACGCGAGATTTAATTACAGATTAAATTTCCATTTGAAGCATTACATTTTAGTCAAATAAATTGTATTGAGACTGTTTGCTATTAATATTGGATATTTTTCACTTAATTAAATTTCGAAATTAAACCTTTTTGAATTCTTTGTTTGCGGAACAATTTAAAATAATATTTAGTAAAAATTATATTCAAAAGTATATAGCTTATTTAATTTTTAGATTCCTTCTATTAAAATTTTTATTGCTTTTTAAAACACATTAAAATGACGTATTTATTAAAATTTATTGTTCATAAAGTTTTCAACTAATTATGCTGAATATTTACTCGCACTTTTAAGCGCATTTAAGAAAAGCAGCTGTTGCGAAATTTCTTTTCAAGAAATGAAACAGAGTCAAGATTATTTATTTATATTTTTCCAATAGTGTTATTTATCATTATATTAAATTTATTATATTTTTTGCAATAGTGTTATTTTAAATGTTAATCTGTAATACTCAATAAAATCTTCTGTTTTAATATGTTCACTTGCATTCATACACACACTCATAACAATATAACCTGATATGGTATACAATTGTCTTCCAACTCATTTATACAATTAGGCTACACGAGAAGTTCATTGTAGTTCAGGGCTTGAATTTTACTTTTCAAAGTAAGAGGTCTTGTGCTCGACCCTTGTCGTTGAAGAATTAGTTATGGTGCTTCTGATTTTTACACGTACATCTATAGGTGTGAATGCTAGCAAATTTACCAGGTTTCTCTCTTACAAATCGTGAAAAAGGCTTATTATCTATGAAACATTTTCTTAGAAGCAATGCGTAGGGTGCTTAGAAGGTGAAGTGTAACGAACAGACAATGGTTATCGGCTCTTTAGCTTTTCATCATGCTGTGCCATAAAATACAAACTACATACACCCCCTACTAATGAAAGGCAATATTTTAATATTGGACTTTTAGATAGAAATTTCTTATGAATGTTTTTCTAGATTAAAAAGGTTATTTTTCCTCCACTAAAAATATAACATAACTATCAGCCTTTATTTCTCTTTTGTCGAGGTAAAATTGTTTTCCATTGAGACCGAGGTTTATTATATAGTCGTTTAGTTGTTAATATTGACCGTGAAAATGATGGAATCATGACAGACAAATGGAACGTTTTGCATGTCTCAACAATTCTCCTCCACTAACAGCTCATAAGATTGATATGTTATTTGGTATATTATAAAACTGATATGCTCGTAAGGACTCAAACAATCACTTGATGAATCCTAAATTAAAAAAGGGTCATTTAAAGAACAACACTTGTCTGCTCAAGCAGTTTGATGACTACTGCAGCAACACTGATAATTAGCCTGTCAGCCACATCTTCGATAAATCTAGGTGCTGCATAACACAGCAATTTTCCACTGATGTGATCAATGAAGAATCTTCAGATAAGAATAACGACATATCGCCTTTTTAGTTGAATCCTGATTTTGTACACAATATTGTAGTAATCACATCCTTATTTAACAGAAACACAGAGTGACGCTTTGTCAGCATGCATTCAGCAGCACCAAATTAGTTCATTACCTAGATAATCTAGTTTTCTTATCAATACTACAATTTTTTACAAATAATACTTTTTACAGTATTTATGATAAAAAAAATATTGTTTTTTTTTATTCATTTCTCATAATTTAACAATTTTAAATTTTAGACAATAACACATATATTTTCGTTTCAAGTGAATATTGAATCCTTGGTTTTTATGGTTTTACGTTAAAAGTCACAGAGGATATTGATTTTTCCAGGCTTGGTATGACCAGAGGTATAAGTTTGTCGTCCATATCAACCTTGCTTATCATCCTGAGCCTCATGTTTTAAAGCCTTATTCTTTTAAGTGGTGTTGTTTCAACACCCATGAAAGAACTTAGGTCCCCTTCTTCGCCAACTCGCAAATTTGAAGCACTTTTTCGCGCATGCTCATTAATTACTCTTTTGTTTTAGCCTTTTATAATTTATTTTTTTAAAGTTTATGAAATAAATTTAAAATTAGAAGATTTTTAATAATAACAGTTTAAGTTTATTTATTTTTCAACTTTGAATTTAAAAATTCTTTTTTTCTTAAAGTTTCTTTGAATCAAGTGTGAAATGTACCCAACATGTTTAAATTCAAAAAAAAAAAAAAAAAAAAAAAAAAAAATTATTTTCTAATTTAGAATGGAAGTTGATATTTTATTTAAATTAAAAAATAAAAATATTCAAATAAAAGGCATAAAAAATTTTCCTACTTTTTTATGAGTTATGAGTCGTATAAAAAATAAGTTACTTCCAGTTATATAGCAATTTAATAAATGAATATTTTGAAGATAATATGACCTTAATTTGAAATAGTTATCCAATCTGCAATTTTCTTTTGAAATAAAAAAAAACGCACCTACTTTTCAATAATGACAGCCATCGTGCATGTCATGATATTATTTTCACAAACTATAAAGGGTTTTTTTTAGTTTGAATTTGAAATGCTAAACGCATGCTTTTAGATTTTAATGGTACAATTTCTTTAACAAAAAGGCGAACAAAAACCTACTTGTCAATTGATTATTTTCCTTTTCTTAAGAAACATTTTCCCTCATTTTCATGGTAAAAGCAATATCCAATGCCATTATACAAGTAACAGGAGAAATACAATCGAAATAAAAATAAAAAGTACATTTTAGTGAGAATCTATCCCTAGTAATAAGGCTTTTTCTGTCTTAAAATTTTAGAAAACAGAATATATTTGATCATAAAAAAAGGAAAATTGCTCTCATTCTTCTTGAAAATTTCTTTTCATTCAATAACTTTTTTTATCAATAAAAATGAGTTTCATTCAATAATAAAAATCTGACTGTCAAAAATTTATTTTCGAAAATTTATTTTATAGAAAAATATAGAAAGTGTATTTTGACTTAAATAAATATATTATCAAAATATTTATTAAGAGCAACATGAACTAATTTTATTTATTATAACTATTTAAATAAGTTGCACTAGATTTGATAGTAGCCTGTAAAGACTCATAATATACGTATCGAAGTTTCTCTTCACATACTTGTAGGAAATTTGCCACATACTCATAATTGGCTGAGAAAATGCTAACTGTACAAAAATATAATGAAACCACTTAACAAATTCCTTTTGAAATTAAAACACGTGTTTCTTATGCCAAGAAAGATTAACTACAATTATAAAAATTCACTAGTTACTCATTAAAGGAAGAATACTTAATAATTTCAGTAATCTTTACTGATTTGGATGAAATTCGAATTGCCAGCAGCAAACAATTTCAAAAAATTAACTGCATTTATATAACATTACTAACTTACTTCACGAGAGAATATTGTATGAATGAATTGAACAGAATGTGATGAAGCTATTATGGAAGTTTGAAATAAATTATCACATTAAAAGAAGCATAATACCAATCCACATCATATTTAAAAGAAAAATATAAAAAGCTCGTTGCTCTTATAAGATAGATAAAGCTGGAGTTAAAAAAGAAATATGATACCCAATGTCATATATTTTGATGAATTCAAATGAATGTTTGGATACAGGTTATCCTTATCATTTCTAATCTTAAACTACACCAGTAAAAATTGCTGATTGATTACCAAAAACTTGAAAGTGTGAAAAAGTGATATATTGTGTAATTCCGTGATTCAACTCTCATTACGTTAGCTGTTCAAATGAAAGGCTGTTATTCACAAAGTGAAAGGTAAAATGAGAGTAAGAAGGGAAATGAGTTATGCAATTTGATACCTGCTACTCATTCGAACAAATCTGACTTCACTTATTTCGTAATGTTGAAAAAATATGTATGTTCAGAAAATATAATTCAATTTTTTTGAAAGTTTAAATGCAGGTGAAAGTAGAACAAGTAATTTAATTATAAAGTTTCTAGGTCAATGTTAATTGAGTTATTCCAAGTTACAAAGTTTATAAATCATATTTTTAATTCGATCTAGAAACTTTATACTTAATGTAGATTTCCTTGATTAAATTCAGATGTGACGACTATTTTGTGTTTTCTACTTGATTCTTCCATGTCTAAAAGAGAAATACTCTTTAACAATAGATGTAGTTGCTAAAATTCATTAAATTTAGAAAGTCAAAGTATGAAATATATTCACCAGAGAATTAAGAATGATTTATAATAATAATGACAATTCTTCATATAACGGGGAAAAATAGGAGGGAAGATAGAGATAAGTAGTGCAGTCTAAAAGACATTTTCAACTAATTGATACTAATATAAAAGATATACGCTTTCCCATATGTTCCTGTATAACAGTGACACATTTCAAACAATATCAACCAAATTGGTACACAAAGGGATTAAATTTATAATATTTACTATAATGAGACAAACAGGTGATATGTTCTTAAACTTAATATACTTCCTGATTGGCATCGGGGTCAGAAGAGACTGAAAACAGTAAATCCAAAATGAACAGAATTATTATTGCCTAAATAGTTTATAAAACCGCTATTCTGACTGTTGACAGATGCAATGAGATTTAAGCTCAAGCTTAAACCCCAAAATCCCGTAAATTGCAAGACATTCCTATCCATCAGATTGTGTTTGGGAATGGGAACATCTCGGAATATTGATAATAACCATATTAGTCACGAATGTATAATTTTCGGCGGAAGTGAGATAAGAGTGAGACTTCCGATTTCCTCCAATCAAATTTCAACTCTCCTATGAATAGATAAGCAAGAGTGGAAAATGTCTAAAATGTTGATATTAGTGTCAAATCTATGTTATTAGAGATTACTTGTGAGTGACTGGAAATATATTTTTGATAATATTTAAAAGAAAATTAGGTGGTGAATGCGGCTGAGTACTAGAGTTTTGTTCAAGAAAGACGTTGAGCAATGATTTCAGAAAGTATATATAAAGCAATAAAAGAAGAAAACAGTTTATTATTCAAATTGATTTTTAAATGTTCTCATTTTGCATTCAAAATATTTGCAATTTGTATTTGCTTTCATATTCCTTATTCATGCATATTTTTTCCCTCTGTTTATTCCTACCTCTAGATTTTAAAATAAAATGTTTATAATTAAAAATAAAGTGTGCATATTAAGATTAAAATGAGTTTAAAATAAAATATTTATATTAATATCATAAAAGTCTAAAAAATAATTCCCGTTAAGGTTGAATAATACATTTCTATATTAAAAAATACAAAATAATTTTTTTTCATTTTTACGATAGATAGATTAAATTTTTATACTTATCTAAGTAAAATAATATTGGAATGAATAATTACTATAGAAATGTCCAATAGCTTAAAAAGAAAACATTTTTATAGTATCATTTTTTAAAAATTGGTTTCAAAAGTGGTTTCTACAAGTTGCTTTTAAAAGTTTTATCTTTATCAGTGCTTCAATTATTGTATTTTTCCATTGCGATCTAGATTTCTTGTTTGTGATCTGTGTTGAAAAAGTTATTACGTTTTAAAGGTTGTTATATTGAACAATGTGACAGATTAGTTTTATATTTTCTCTTATAAATAAAATTGTTGGGTATGGAATATTTATGATCAATTCCAACAATTTTACTTCACTTTTCAGCAAGCTTAGAGTGAACTTTCTTGTAAGAGAGAGATGACATTAACAAATTTAAAGCTTATAGTGGTTTCTATTCATTTACATTAATCATTTACACCAAAATCAAAAAACTAATTGATTTCAAAACAGGATATACATCGATCGAATTAAAATTATTATGAAGGGATATTTAAATTGTAATTTGCAAAGGAAGTATTAAGAAATTTAAAAACATATAAGGAACAATTGGAAATAGAAAATACTAAAAAAGTAGAGGAAATTTAAACTTGTCGTAGTTTCAAATTAGATGAGAACAATTATTTTTAACAATAAAAAATTTACTATAAACACTTTTTATATATATATTTATATAATATTATAGATACATTTAAATTAATATTTTGAAAATAATAATATTTTTATTCCATAAAAATTCAGAGTTTTGTTATTACTTTAAAAAGTTTCTAAACACCAATTTTTATAAAATACATACAATGCAATATCCAAAGAATAAAAATAAATGTCTATTGAAATAAAAATGCGTAAAAATGATTAACTTAATTATTAGGACATGTGAAACTTTTGAACTTGAAAACAAACATAGATGATTAAAAATATGCACAGCTATCATGATTCTCTTAAATAAATGTTTAACTGGGCAGTAAAAGTATTACTTAAAATTTAACAGCAATATTGATTGCCTGGATTTTGAAATTTTACAAATGGTAAATATGGCAATATTGTTTGCTAAAAAGTAACAATTACCCATTTATATGTATTTTGTTTTTCCGATTTCATTTGAGAGAATCAAAATTATAAATTATTATAAACTAGGTATTTTATTAGCACATCATAAAAAACTAATAAAATATTTGCTAATGATCATATTTAAAAAATTACAAAATATATCGTAAGATTTGCAAGTCAAGGGTAGTCTTGGAGTTTTCTGAAAAATTTCAAAGTATTAGAGGATCATCTCCAATTCGAGGATCAAAACAAAATTAATGGTCTTAATAATAAATATATGAACAATAACAAGTTCAAATGTGTTTCTTGAAATATTTTTTGTAATTTAAATAATGAAATGTTTTAAGCTATTAAAAAAACTTGGAGAGTATTTAGTTTTTGCTTGTACATGGTTATCAATATTAAAAAGTCATGGTAAGCTTATGAGTAATTCTAGCTTTAATTATCTCAGATTTTTTTGCAACCTCCAAAAATGTTTTATTTTTGAGTTCAGATGAAAATCTTTGCTTGAAGAAGTAATTTAAGAGAGATTATTTTATTAAATAGATGTAAAGTTTTAAAATTTTATTCCCAAAATAAAATATTTAGACTTTTACTTATAAGTCCTTTTTCAATAATAAATTTGTTTTCCTTTAAAAACTTCATTCTTATCTTCAATGATACTTTCGTATTGGAAAAATTTAAAGTCCTCAAAAATCTTCTACTAGAACTGTTTTGGGTTGCAATCCAACAAAACAAACCTATTAACGTAAAGAGGATCAAAAAAAAAAAAAAAAAAAAAAATAGGAAAGATATTTTTAAAGATAACAAGTCTATTTCAAGAATAATAAGGAAACAAAAATCTTTAGAGAAATTTTTGACTATTCATCATGACAAATGTTCCTTGTTAATTTCTGTCTAAAAGTGTAATGATTGTATTTAAGAATATGAATTCATTATAAGAACTTTTAAAAAGTTCTTATAAAAACTAACTATATAACTTTTAAAAACTTCTGCTCAAAATTTGTGTTAGAAATGCTGCTTTATTGACGTTGTCTAAATAAATCAAGAGTTTTTCATTATTTGACCATTCATTTTTTATAACAATATATCTCATTATTTTATTTCCAATTAACAAATCGCTTACTCACATTAAATTTCAAAAATAATAAAGTAATAAATAGAGCAATAAAAGTTTCTGAAAGAATCAAGTTTAAAGATTAATGCTGTATAAAAGTTATTAAGAGATTTTTTGAACACTTATTAAGAAATATTTTTATTACGCATTTAAAGGAAAGTTTAATTGATTTTTTTTGGCATTGTTATTTTCCCAAATATATATATGTATGGTTTTTAAAATTCATCAATAGAGTTAGTTCAAATGAAATCTCATTATTAAGAATATACATTTTTAAAATTAAATTATAATAGAAATGGATAAAAAGTCTAAAACAAAATCGCAAAAAATACAAATAAAAATATTAAAAATGCACAATGTCAAGCATAAAGAAGAAAATAATTTTTAACATGGAATTAATTAGACACTTTTAGATTTTACGAAATGATAACGGAATGATTATAAAAATTTTCGAGGTTATTTTCCGAAAATATATCAAGATATTTTAAACTATACTGTAGCTTACAATCAATGTGTAATTGGTAAAGTATATAATTGTGTAAGTATCAGTAGTCATTAATTTAAAGTTATTACTCCGTTTGATTTGACTTGTTTGTCACTCAACAGTTGTTTTTTCCAAACAAGAGTTAATAAAACCTACAGTTTAAAGTATATTTTGAACTAATACAAACACCCGAATCCGAGATGAGATTCGAACTCACAAATTGTTGAATTAAAGATCAGAGAGCGAGCTTTTAGCTATTAATTCGGCATTGTCTTTTCGGAGAGCCACTGATAGAATTTTGGTTGCTAGACTTTATTCTAAATTTTTCTTAGAAACAAATTGATAGTAAAATTTTCAGCCTTGGGCAATTCTCAAAATATAAAATCCATGCCAAGCAGGTTATAATTTATTTCTTCTTTGCACATGTGCAATAACACATCTTAATAATGAATCAGTTTGGATTTTTAGATCTTAATTCGTGAATTATATTTAGTGTAATTGCTAGTTTTTTGAGACATCATAAGTAAACTAGAGAAATTTTGTAGCTTCTCAAAATGAGAAAAATTTCATCATAATGAAAAATTCCTTAATATGTTTTTTTATTATATTATGGTTGAGAAAATAAACATAACGTTATAAAGGCATATTGACAGCATAATAAATAAAATTTTTTTCTCATATTTAGAAGGTAAATACGGTTAAACTCTAAATACTAGAGACTTTTGCATATTTATGTTCAACTTCTTATTAATGTTTTCTATTGTTTTGAAAAGACAAAATAAATATAACACAATAACGCATGAATTAAAGATGTCTTATTTATTCAGTTCTTTATTAAATATATTTGAAATCAATACGTGTCAAAAGACTGGAAATAAATGTCAATAAACTTCTTCCTACTTTGACAATCAGTATAGAAATGAACTCCATTATATCAGCCGGTTTGAAAACGACTATTCATATCTTCTTAAAATTGTCAAATGACTTGAATCTTACGGCATTCATTTCCAAATTTTGGACTTGTCAAGCATGTGGAAATTCCTTTTCAAAACTTGACATTATTCTTATGACGCTGCATTTTTATAACTTCTTATCATTTATTTATTGACACTAGAAAATGGTGGTAAAATATTTGTTTTCTATCATAAAAATTGCATGAAATCGAAATGCTGATAGATAAAACTGTCAATTTCTTAAATATGAATGATTTATTTATAGTTCTTTTCGAAGAGTAATGTAAGGTATCTTTATTTTCTTCTTTTATCGATATTTACTGATAAAATGAATATGAAAATTTCAAGTAAAATTTGTAGCTTGAAGCTATTTTAGATCTTAATGTAAACTTCTAATTTAAAATATGATAATTAAGTACAAACATTTTCAATTTCTAATTAATTTTGAGATTACGAAAAATTATAATTTTATGATTTATTTTTTATGCAAATATAAGTTAACATCTCCCTGAAACGTTGTGCCTTTATCTTGAAAGATTTATTTTCTCTTGCTTATTTAATTAAGTACTAAATAACTAATTAGTGTGAGCAATTTCATTTTTATCAAAAATTATGAGGATAATGATTAAGTGAAGAATTCTATCAAAATTCCTGAAAAGAGAATGCTTTTAAATTCTAAAAATATTCTTTAATTTCTCCATTTAGTTCCTTTGGATGTTAACTTCTGAATACTAAACACTGATGCTCTTTTAATCGGGTCTCAAATGTTGCTTTCAAATGAATTTTTAAAAATATTATGCAAGATTGTCATTAATAATGCATTATGATCCTTTTTTGCAACTATGTTAGTAAACAGTTTAATCTATTAAATCATTTCTTCTGAAAAATTATTTTTCTTTATGTAAAGATGAATATGGGGAAATTACTTCATATAACAGAATAACTTTATAAAGTGGTATTATTTAAAAAACTGCCGCCTACTCTGTCTAGCGTGTCTGACTGCGGATAGGGAGTTAATGCCGGGTTCGAATCCTGGTTCGGGTGTGGATATACTTTCTCTTTCTTCTGTCTTTATCCTTTCCTTGAATGAATGGAGTATGAATGATTGCCTAACCTATAATCGGGTATCTATGGCATGTGTGTACTGAGGAAGTCGGACTCCAAACCCAATTGTGGTTCAGTTGAAAAAGTGGAGCAGCGCACCCATACTGTTAGTCTGGCTGGCACAAAAAAAATAAAAAAAAAAAAAAAAAAAAACTGCTTACATGATAATTGTTTTTTGTCTATATCTCCAAATTCTGGGATAAGAACTTGAGTTTTAATTGATATGATTGTTTTTTTTAATTGCTACTAAAATATATATTAAAATATTTTTAAAGACTTCATCTCAGACAACAATAAATATCCATTTTTAGCATTTCAAGTTTTATTTTAAATACATTACAGTTATTACAATTATTTTTTTGTTATTTTTATTGTTTTTAACTATAATCTTCTTGTAGCTGTTCTTTCTCTTAATAAAATTACATGCTATTTGTAAATTGTAAGTGCAGTAAAGATTTTAACACACCACTTTTTTATTCATCTATACTTTCTATTAAGAGAGAGTTGGGAGATATGATTACTAAAAATATGAATAAATATATGATTACTAAAATTAACATTTTGTTTCTAAGCCTTAAGCAATATGATATAGTTTGTACATTAATGTTTTTTTATATTCAGCAAACCATTGTCTCAAAGCGGAGAATGTGAGCCGAATTAGAAATATTAAAAAGGTCAAAAGTAGGTTTAAAATTTACAAATTAAGATACTATGCATTTTGCAGGTGATTTTTTCACTATGGTAAACAAGAACAATATCGCAATGAAAAAATTAATGTGAAGAGTATAGAAGTCCAATAAAATATGCAAATAAAAATGATTTTTCATTTAAAATTTACGAAAATATCACAAGAAAAAGTTATTGAAATTAAATTTAAATTTAGAGAAAAAGGGACCAAATTTTTTAAAAATAAATTAAATGTAAAATGTATTTGTCTATAAATAGATATTTTTTTACGAATGTATTAAGCCTTTAAAATTGAACTAATTTCACTTTGTATTAACGATTTAAATATAGGAAAAAATAAACTATTGTGTGAAATGACAGCAATATATTCTAAATGTTTTGATAAAATAATTTCTGCCATATTAGATTTTCTCACATAAATTAGTGGAGAATAATAACATTTTATAATTCAGCTTTATAAATAATACTTCTAAAAATTGATTTTTTCCAAATTATAAATTTCAAAAATTCTAATGAAAATTTAAAAGAATATTTAAGTTTAAAAATTTTAAGATAGTAAGTTTATATGTCTTCAAGAAAAATATATGTTATTATAAGGCACTGAAATTGAGAAAAAATATTATTGTCAAGTAATAAATTCTGAAATAAGTTTTCTGGCAGTAAAAACAAGAGACGATTTTCAATTCAATAAACTGTTATCGAGTTAAACAAATCAATAAAAATTTCAGTGAAAATATATAATTATAATATAATTTATATATAAAGGAACAGTTGTTTCAGTATTTACTTATTAATCTTTTATTTTTTTGTTTTGTCTAATACTAATACGAATAATATTCAAAAAACAATTTAAACATATTTCGTAAAAAATCAAAATAAAAGATTTTTCCCTAATTATAATAGAACAAATGTATTAAATCAATTTATCTTTTGAAAAATTCCCTTAACCAGTTGATTCATTATAATCATAAATGATCGGCTTAATTATACTTGATTAGAATTTCTAGTTTCGAATTTTGTTTGATTTCAATTTTAATTTGCAAAATTTAGCTGAAAATTGAAAATTGCTGAAAAAGTGCATTTTTCTATACTTTTTACATAAACACTAGATTTAAATATTCAATCGTAGAAATACTGCTGTATTTATTTTTTAAACTTAAATGTTTTAAAAGAAATTCTGATCATTTCATTTTTGTACGAATGAATATAACCCCATTGACATTTAGAATGAAACAAAAAATCGAAAGCGCAAAAGGAATATTGAGTACTAATTGGTGACGTTTCGGCTAATTGGTGACGTTCCTAATGGTACTTAAGTTCAAGCTTAGTAATTGAAGGAGCTGTCTTAACAGGAAAGAATGAAATAGTATTTATCCATTCACTTACTTTAACAGATCGCTATCTCTAGTTAGATTTGTGTTTACTATGATATCTAATCAACAAATTACACAAACAATCTGTTTATTTCTAAGAAGAAGTTAGAAATCAGTTTCTTTGATAACAACAATAATAATAATAATTACTTGACGTTTCTAACTAAAATTGAGCCCAGAATATTTTACATTTCCTGGAATTAAAATTAAATAAAAAATGAATTTAAACAAAGTTTGTGTGTATAGATTGTAGTTGAT
>JAPDSC010037677.1:1130865-1145469 GCA_026290005.1 Latrodectus geometricus
TAAAAAATGAATTTAAACAAAGTTTGTGTGTATAGATTGTAGTTGATTTCTAAGAAAAATGACTTGTAACTTTTGCAGAGTTCTTTCATTTGAAAGGACGTACATATAAAATCAATTTGATTTAAAGGTATAAAAAAGTTATTTTTCAAATCAATAATTTTAACATTACTTGAATAAATAAATATCTTGAATTCAAGTAATGTTAAAGTTATTTATTAAAATGTTACCGACACATTTTGTCATTATAATATGTGGTAGTTTTTGAATTAATCTTCATTTTTTTTAAAAATTTGGTTATTTAAAGTAATTTATTTTGCTTATTTTTCCAACTAATAATTTTGCCAATTACTGAATATTAATTGGAAATTGATACAACCAAAACATTCCTATAACTTATCTTTTCCTCATTATTTTTAAAAAAGTCTTGATTGCTTAATTCAATTAATTGATTGTAATTTGTTTTCATGCAAAATATTCTTAAGCCTACAAATACTTTAATTTAATCCTTTTACCGTGAAAGTATATTTAACAAAAACATGGATAATTATATAGATAAACCAAACAATACATTTTCTGAGGAAAATGATGAAATAATTAATATTATAAATATTATTACTCCCCTTTTGTTGCTTAATGAAATAAAAACTGTAGGTTAGAGAGGCAAAAGTGTGAAAAATAATTAGAACTTGCGAAAGTAATGCTCTTTTTAGCTAATTTTGATAGGTTTCAGGTTCCATTGTGTATTCTTAATTTAATTTTGAAGCCAGAAACTTTCGACAGTGACTTTGATAATATGCTCTCGCGAAAATGGGTGTTGATAAATACATTATGCCTTCTAAGCTGGCACTTTAATGTCTTAATATTAAGGTAATAAATTGTATTTCATAATGCAAATTAATTAAACACAATACCCATTTTTGAATAAGTGAATTATGTATTAATCACGTTTCATAACTGAGTAATTAGATTTAGCAGGTAACTGCTAATAAATTTATCACTTAAGAATATTAACTTTTCTTGGCTTGTTTAACGGCTTCTTTTACCAATAAATAAGAAAATGACCTGCTTTTCTTAATGGATACTTTTAATAAATTAAAAAGTTTTTAAAGGATGATTTTGTCTATACGGGAGAAAGCAGATTTTGAATTTACATCATTATATTTTAGTGATGAAACAAATTTAAAATCAACAAACCTGAAAGTCGAAACTATTTGATATGGCATTCACGGTGAGTGAAATCTGAAAACTAAAGAAATATTGACGCGAAGAACGAAATGAAAGAAACTTCATCTTTGAAGATCAAGGGAGCTCTACTTATCGTGTAATGAGTAATTAGAAAACCAAGAAAAAAGACGGAAGGATCATTGTAATTGTAATTCACAGAGTTTATGGAATGTATCTTTTTTAATAAGATGTATCCTGGAAATTCTAACTCAAAATGAAATTTAGTATTTGAATTATATTAGATATACAAGAGTGTATAGACACAGAGAGAGAATAATTATTAGATTGTTAGAGTGTTAGAATAAATGCTTCTGTGTTTTCAGGCTTTCCTTCTTTGCAACTAGTTTTAAGGCTAATATCTATAAAAATAATTCTTGAAAGGGTTTTTACATTATGAACATAAAACTGTCTTACAACAGCTTTAGACCGTTGGGTTTTCCACCACACGGTGTTGGTTCAACGAAACTTCCTTCACAGGCATTTTTTAGCAATTCATAAAAGCAACTCAAAACATAAGGAAAAAAAATTATATGACAGTTTTAAATTTTTTCACTTAAAAAATCTTTCCGTTGGTAAGAAGATTTACCTTGTGATCAAATCCATTGCCTTTCGGTTAAAATGGTGCAGTTGAAAGAATTCAGGTTTTAAATTGTTTGCCTCATTCTGCTTAAAATTGCTAGAATGTGGCTCATTGGCATCCAAAGATTTCTTTAGAAACTTCAAGGATTGCTCAAAATTTTAACTTTTGTGTTATGGGAATACATATTCGATATGTGTTGATAAAAATAAAAAATAGAAATGATTCGATAGCATATAATATTCCAAGGGTTCGCTCAATAGTATGTAAGTAATTCAGAATTTTATTTTCTTTCTTATATTTTCATATATTAATAACAATAATTTCACTTAAAGTAAACAAAAAAAAACACCATTTATTTTTAAAATAAGTGTTGATTGGTTTCAGTTATATAAATCATCCTGCGAAAATTGGTTAAATTGAATATATTTACTGAATATTTTTCTTCTTTTACTTTTTCTAACATGAAGATTCTCTACAAGATAAAGCAATGAAAGCATTTGAAGATTCAGGATCATAAGAAGTGACATTAGAAAAAAATCTTGGAATATTTTTTAACTTGGTTTGCTTAATGTAATTTATATTAGTGCTTTTTTACCTCAACTTTTAGGTTTCTATTATGTGAAGGAGGTCTTGGTGAATTATACTAAACTCTACGTATAATTTTATTTTTTAGTGACTATTTTCATTTTTACATTTGCATTGAATAACTTTTCTGATAATATCTTTCAAATGGCTTAATTGTTGCTAGTATTAATACTAGAACTTATCTATATCACTAATAGATTAATCAAAAACGAAGCAATAAAAAACCTTAAATTTTACAATTGGCATGTCTTACAATTGCTTATTAATAATATCATACCATTTATTTTTTTATATTAGTTAACTTACTTTTGGCTAGGTACAGGGAAGTATAGTGCAACATTAAATTAACTACTTGACTTTTGAAAACAGTGAAGCATAAATTTATTGAACGTAATGCATTGAATTATGGAAAGACCTTGAAAAATAAAATATTTCAATAACAACGTTTCATGACATCTTCATAGCGGTAAAATGGACTGCCATTATAATTCGAACCATAAAACGAGTATGGGATTTCTCACTTTAAATAGAAAATCTTAAACTGTACCATAAACACAGAATGATTGTTGATATAAATGATGAAGTCTGAACTCAAAACGTATAACAATTTAATAATAATGAATTTATGAAAATGGAGAACATCAATTAAAGAGTTGACTAAAGAGTTGTGTGACTGACTTCATAGCTTACGAATTCCATCTTGGAAAGATAAATAATTGGAATTCTAGAATTGATGTTTTGGAATTCTAGAATTGATGTCTTTAAAAAAATTACTTCGTGTGATTGACCAAAATATTTTTAAGGTTTTTCTAGTTCTTGCAATAACCATGCAGATATTTCATTGTTACATAGTCATTAAGCATATTTATACAGTTTACGAATCTTTTCGATCCTGATAAAATAATATGATAAGTAAAAATATACCCATTAAGACTAATAGACGAATGATGTTAATGATTCGAATGCATGAATCAATTTTTTTGTGCATAGCCTGGACAGAAGTTCTGTCTGTGGTAATAATTTAAAAAGCAGCTTTTAATTATTAAATCTGCTTAAAAATTGTAATTATGCTATAATTTAGTTTTTTGAACAATTCTCTTCTAACTGGTATTATTTATATCAAATATTACGAATGATAATCAAGTTTTATGGACAACAAAGCCTTATTTTTTTGATTACAGCTCATCTTATAATTCAGTAAACTTATTCCTTTAATTTATAATATATTTTTGCTTAGTAGACATATGGCAAGAAAATTTTGTAATTTTTCTCCTTAAACTCTATTAACTGTTTTTAAATAATGAAAAATTAAAACATGATTATGCGAAATTGCTCTGCTGGCCATCCAAATTGTAACATCAAGAAAGACAGATTTATTTTGTAGATAGACAACAAAATTTATTTTGTAGATAACATGCTGATCAAGTATCAAATGGTTAAACTAATAGATTTATGTGAAATGTGGTTCCTGCCAAAATCAGTAACCAGAGTTGACGCCATTGTTGGAGATCACCACCGCCACTTGCATAGACATTGATTCAAAGAGACTTTGGATGAGTTTTTGGGGTACAGCAGACCAAGCAGCTTTCATACTTTGCCAAAGTTGATCTGGTGTGGCAGCTGGGGATATAATCTCTGTCAGTCGTTGAACAAACATGGACCACATGTTTTCTATCGGCCAAAGATCCTATTGCCAGCCGACCAGGGAAGCAATTCAGTCTGGCGATTGAGGAAAAACCCTTGGATAGGGCATGCCATGCTCGGTCATGAGTTAAAATGTTGAAATATGGAGGTGGGTAAGTTCTGAAAGTAAGGAGGAATAATTGGCTCTAACAACGCGGATATGTAGCTCTGGCTGTTAAAATACCAGCAATTCGTACTAGAGGAGTGCAAGAGTGATGTCCAATACCTCCTCATACCCTAATACCCGGTGCAGGGCCAGTGTGGTGGTGAATAACGCAGCTGTTTTGCATCTAATCTCCACGGAGTGTCCAGATTCGAATGCGAATATCATGATGTTGCACACAGAAGCGTGACACATAAGTAAGGCCAATTTCAATCCATTCTGCCGTCCACATCCTTCTTCCATTGCACCATTGGTGATGAAAACATCTGTGGCTCTACGCCAAGGGTAGACGAAGCAATGAAAGTCTTGCAAACAGACCACTCTACTGTAAACGATGTCGAATGGTACTCGCAGACACTGGATAATGCGTTACAGACTGAAGGAGCTATGCTATTTCTCATGATGTGGCTGAGCAATCCGTCTCTGCCATACGCAAAATTTGCCTGTCATCACGTGAAGTAGTACACTGAGGTGGATGCGATCGAACACGTCAGGCCGTCGTACCCTCCTGCATCAAACGATCACATATCCGCATTACAGTTGTTTGGTTTCGTTTAACACGACTTCCGATTTCACTGAAAGATAATCCACAATCTCGGTCGACCACTATCCTTACTCTATCGAACTCGGATTCTTGATAAAAAAAATGATCGCTGTTTTCTATGAGGTATAATTGATCGTTATTTTGAAAAACCCTCAAGAAAAACACAACTGGTGAACTTGAGATCATCAAAATCTTCAAGTCTTAAATAGCTTTTTGAAAATGGCACCACAAGCGATGGTGATATGCGTCTGCGCTGAAATTCTAAATATTTGCATATCTCACATCCGCTTATGTATAACTTAAATTTCATGTTATTTGCTTGATTCCTTCAGGGTGTTGGATTTATAGTGACCAGCAGTGTACTTAAGACCATGTTTTAATTATCGTTTCGTTTTTCCCTGCTGAGAATTTGCGGAAAGCTTAGATATTGCTCATTATTGAATTTATTTAACCATTTATAAAAATTGATTTCTAGTTGTTTTCAGAGAATTACATACCATATTTATTGCCAACAATTTTCAATAAAATTTTAGTTTTCACAGTTAAATTTGATAAAATGTATTGATGACGCTGTGGTAGATAGCGCAAAGAGAAAAGTTATTTTCGCATGAGCGAAATTGATCGGGATCCATACATAATTCTTTTAAAGATTATCATATTGAGAAATTTTTTAGTTAAGAATATGTCTCATTTACATTAAAGTTTACGTTTCTTGTATTTGTAAAAATTAAAACATTAATTTTGTTAGGTTTTAGCCTCTTCATTTGACGGAACTGAAAATAATTTCCAAATAGTTTTCTATACTTTGCAGCCCTAGTTAAAATAAATAGGCAGTGTAAAACAAATACTTAAAGTTAATCAATAATGTGTAGATACTAACTTTGAATTCTTCCATTGTTAATCTGGATTCATATCAGGATTCAATATAAATTCATATATATTGTAATTTTCTCTTTGCTATAATTAATTACAACACAGATTATTAGTTTTAAGACTCTGCAACTTCAGTCGAATACTAAAAGATTAGTGAAAAGTTCTATTACTATTGAAATCGTTAATTTGTTTGAATTCAGTGAGGATAAGTAGAATACAGTACTTTAAATAAAATACAAAATAATTTACTTTGTGGATAAAGCTGTTAATGTTTAGATGAATTATTTTATTTAATAATTGACCGCTAAATTGAGAGATTATCTTTCCTAAATAATTGTAAAACCAAACACTTTTCTTCGGTTATAATAAGATAAAGGGTGTTTTACCTGAAGTTTTGACTATATCTGAAGTCCTTACATTCTAGTAAAGTCATTTCCATGTCCACGTCTATGCCATTATCTCATGTATCCATGTATTTTAACAAAGTCAAAAAAATCATAAAAGTGGCTTATGTTAAATAAAAATTTTTTTTAATCTGGTTTCATAAAAAGTAGAGCATTAAATGTCTAGCTCGAGAGCTAACCTCGTCACTTAATGATATTAGAAAATTACGAGTTCAATTTAACTATATTTTATATCTTTGAATCAATTGCAACTAAGTGTACTGAAGGAAATTCATCAGTCTAGTGTTCGGTAAACAAAAACATAATTATAAAAATTAAATATATGAAACTATCGAAGTTAAGAGATTCTCGCTGAAAACTGCACATGAATTGAAAAATTCATTCTTTAAGAAAATATTAAAAGGGATATGCATTGTTTTGTATGTATTATTTTACTTCATCTTTCTCTGCAATTATGTAAACAGATACTTATAGAATCATTCCTAAATTAGGATGAAAATTATATTAAATCTGGCAGTATTATATATTATAATATAGTTACTAAGCTATTATCTATGATATGTGTTGGAATAAGGGTATAGATGCTGCATAATACTTCCGGCGGATTTTTGAATTAATTAATGATCTGGTGGCTTTTACTCTTCTTCTGGCTAAGTAAAATTTCTAGCTATGTGTTTTCATTAAAATTCTTGTAAGGATTGTTCAGGAAATTTTTTTTTAAAATATCCAAAAATTTCAATTTTATTTATCTTTTTGGCTAATTTGCGCTTTAAGTCCCCTACTTCGCCAACTCGCTAATTTGATGCGCTTTTTCGAGCATGCTCATTAATTAGCCTTTTGTTTTAGCTTTACCATTGGTCGCTAATTAAGTTTCACTTTGAAATAGCGGTAGAATTTTCACATGGCATGTGTGATTTTGAAAACTCGCCAAGTAGGGGACCGAAAGGGCATTTTCACCACCTTTTTATTAATAATCAGTTTTAATTTACTTATTTGGAAAAAAACTATAATGTAAAAACTGTACATGAGCTTGGCATGATTTTTTAATAGCCAAAAAAGTTAAAAAATGCTCCAAAAGGATTTTACGGCATCTATGCTGAATTATAGAAAAATAATGCAGAAAACATTTTTGATAATCTTTTTCGTACGATTTTGTTGGTGACCAATCAATTATCGTTTAGCATAAATAATTGAACATAATGTTAATTTTTTTAAAGAAAAGACATTAAGTACTTGGATAAAGAAATTAATATGAAAATATAACATAAGATTTACAGCCAAAAGAAAAGGTTATGAAAAGTTCAAGTGAAAGCGAGAAAATGCAAACGGATATTTCAAATATAAATAAAAAATTCCATAGCTAATTAGGCAAAAAGATGTACGTAATATAATTTTATATTATACTTTTTTATACTATATTTTTTATATTATACTTATTTATATTATGCTTTTTTTAAATTATATTATTATAACTTTAAGCTTATTTTAAAGTAATAGACTATATATGTAATGCATTTCGCGTTAAGATGACCTCGTATCCGGGACCACCCTGAGCCTTTAGTCGCGAAATTAATAGATATATATTCTCTACAAAGTAAAGAAATTCTTATGTTTTAAGTGAAAAAAATTAATAATTGAAAAACAAAAGAAATAAAAATAATGTAGTAGGATATATAACTAAGAAATGTATAATCCAAAAAAAAAAAAAATAAAAATAAAAAAAAAACTACCAAAATTTTAGTGGAAAGAATATGGGGGGGGGGACACCCAAACTAAATAAATAAATAAAACAAAAGTATTTTTAAAACAAAAAATAAATTTTTTTAAAATTTTCTATTTGCTCAATTTTTAAGTTTTTATTTTTCAATAACTTTTTATTTTATCATGTCTTAAAGGTTTTTTTTTTTCAAAAAATTTTCAAAAGATAATTCCATATTTAATTACGTAAAGAGGCAAAACAATATTGTAACTATATATCTTTATAATTGAAATATCAAAATTGAATTTAAATTATTATTAAGATTTATAACGAAAAGTATGACATAAATATTCGAAAAACATAAATTACTTACGAAAAAACACTAAAATATAGAGAAAATATGGAATGGAACAAATGAAAATGATTTCAAAACATAATATGATATAAAAGGACTTTCTTTCAGAAGATCACACACAAAAATTAATTTTAGAATCATTTAAATTATGTCTAAAACAAATCAAGTTAATAATAAGTACTGTTAACAAAAAAAAAAGTTTTCGAAATAATAGTCCATCACCACAAAAACACCAAAGTTGTTTAAAATAAACACAATATAAATTTCGCAATGCTCTACAACCTTTTATGGAAGTTAGGAATTAAAGTTGGCAAAAAAACGAGAAAAGTCGCAAAAAATTCACAAAAAATGAAATAACTAGAAAAGGATTATATTGTATTTATACTTAAAAGATGCGATAAATATACCAATTTGCAAATTATTAAATAAAAATTAACCGAAAGTTGAATTATGTTTTACTAATATAATGTTTTGATGTGAAATATGTTATGATTATCAAAATAGTGATCGAACATTTCATTCTAATTTTTCTAAATTGGGTTTCTTCTGTAAAGGATTACAGTGAATTTAAAGCATGAAGCAATTTATAGACACTTATGGTTTTCTTCCAAACAGTGGGTGCAGTAGAAAACACGACCCTTTCTGAAATTTTAGAAACATTTAACAATAAAAAGATGTAAATAATAATTTACAATTATGGGAAAAATTCTTCTAAATCCTGTAAGAGTTATCTAAAGAAAAAAGAAATGCAGTTTTTAGTAATACAAATTTAAATTATTTCTATTTAATTACAAAAATTTAAACGGATTAATTCAATTTAGTTAATAATAGTAATTATTTTATGATATTTTTAAAAATAATTTAAATATGTTAACTTGTATTTTAAAGTTTATCCATTTCATAATTAATTTTAAATTAATATCGTTTTTCAAATACATTTAAAAATACTTCATATAAGTTTTAATATATATTTACGAAATTTATATTGTCGATTATAAAATTTGGTACAAATCTGTGAAACATATATATCGACCACTTCCTTTATCAGTTATTTTAAGCGACATAAAATATGTTATTATTGGCGACATAAAATATATTATTGCCGAAAATTGGAAACAAATGCATGTTTAAGATGAAGAATGTCGTCCAATGAAGTGAATTCAACTATAAAGAAATATTTTCTCCATTTGGCAAAAATAGACGACCGTACTTTCTATAAATCATCCCCAGAGCTTAGCTCTAGATCAAAGATAAATATTTGGTGAATAATAATTTATTTTTATGCATGATATAGACAAATGTAATCATATTTGTCTAAGAAAGGGCGATAAAAAATTTCTGTAAAACTGTTAATAAATCAGTTCTAAATGCTAATATTGAAAAAGTTGTTTTTACTAAAATAAAGGTAATTATAAATAAAATAACATATTAAGATAGAATACTTTTAAAAAGTTTATATTAAAAGGTTATAATTATTGTACATATACTTAATTTAATTTCAGAAAAAAATTATACAAATATGGTGACAAAAACTGTTAATAGTTAAAATTTTGAAATTAAAATATAATTTAGAGTAACTATATTAAAATAGTTAATATTTTAATGTATATATTAAAATAGTTAATATTTGTTATTTTGAATTAAACTTCTTACATTCCTTCTTTTTGCTTGGTCACTTTTCAAACTTTGCGAGCCTAAAATCTAAGAATTTGTTTCTTGTCATTTTCTAACTTATTGCAAGTATATCTTTGAATACATTTAAGCAGTAAAAATTGCTTTAGATAGCATATTTAATACAGCTTTTGTACGAGAAGTTCATTTAATAAAACAATTAAATAAAGAATATACAATAAATGAATTACAAAATTTCTATTAAAATAATTCATTTAAAGAATTTTTATAAAATATTTTTATTTTATCACCAGATCGTAGTAAATTAATGATAAAAATATTTTAATTGAAAACAATTGAGAGAGAAATTTGCAATAAATTTAATGTTTGTTATTTTTTAAAGTTAATAAAAAAGTATTTATTGGTAAAGAGTTAAAATGCTTTACATAACAGTTTAATGATAACCATAAAGTTTCGGGAATTTATCAGACAAGAATATTTTTGATGAATTAACAATTTCTGGAGTGAAATAAAAAAAATGTTAAACCTCGAGTAATAAATTTCCTTTTGCTTAATTTCTCTTAAAAATCTATCTATTTACGAGATTATAATAAAAAAGATATTGAAGTATGCTGATATACTTATTATACTATCTATTGCACAATTCACTGCAGAAATTAATGCCAAGAAGACAAGGTCAGGTAGAGACATTTTTCTCTGAAATAAAATAGCTATTAGGCAAAATTTCTATCGCATTTCTAGATGGGTAGCTTCTTAGAGAATAATATTTGGGATTTAGGGCTGTCGGAAAATAAATGTACAATAAATTTAATTATTCCTTAGGATTAATGACAAAGGAATTTTTTGTTGACGAAATTCGCAATTTTTTAAATAAAGCAAGAGAGATATTAGTTTTGCATATTAATTTAGTTTTTAAGCCATATGAATATTTCAAATAATGCTATATTTAAAGAATCATCAATATTTACGTCTCACAGAAAAATATTAATTAAAATACTTCATTTAGTTTTGTGTTAGAAATGAGCATCAACTTAATGAAATATATTTGTTAAGATGTTTGTTGAGCGAGATGCGTATATGCTTATTATAATATCGATTACATTTTTCACTGCGCTATATCATCACAAAGACACCGATTTTACTCGAGACATTGTCTTGTAATCAATTTCTTTAAAACATTTTGTCGAAACACCTTCCTATTTACTTCTAGCAACCTAAAAAGTATTATATACTCCTTATACTTTTTCCCCCCATCATTTTAAAAATTTCAACATATGTTATTCTATTTATTTGAATTTGAATAGATAAACATATGCATTTGTTCCGTTTGAATTTAGCAAAAATATTACTGTGCATTGTCCAAAAAACTAACCAACATTACGTCAAATCATAGGATTTTCAGAAATTTTAAGGTTAATAGCTAAATTACTTTTCATGAAAGAGATTGCATATTTTTGTTCTGAACGATTATGAAAATGCAAAGTTTTGAGTCACTAAATACTGTTCAAATCAGCTACCAAAAGTAAAATGAATTTTTCATCAATACCCATAACATAGAATGAAACCATATAAATTATATAGCTATTGATATTTCATATTTATATCTAAGTTAATGCGCCAAATAAAGCAATTTCTATTTTGAAAATGGATTGTTTCTGTTAAAATTACCTCAGATAAAGGTCTTCAATGAATATGGATTTTGTTTAATTTTAACCAAGGGAAAAATAGGCTCAATATAATTTTAAGTACGTGCACCTACAAAATTTTTTATGGGAAGACCAATCAGAATAAAGATAATGAACATAATAACCAATTAAAGAAATCTAGAAAAAATTATTAGCATTTTCAACGTCTGGTAATTTTAAAAATGTCACATCATAATATGTATAGTGTAAGCTTCTTTTTTAGATAAACATGCCTCATTTGCTAAAAAAAGTTATTTTATTGCTTCTAATTATACTTAAGGATTAATTAGTTAATCTCGAATAAAGTTAAAATTTTTTGCTTACGTAACATTCTTTTAATACTTTATACATTTATGCATTTTTTAAAACGCGCGCGCGTTGAAAACAATAAATTTTCACATTAAACTTATTGGAAATTTAATGACTGCTGATTTACCCAAGAATTATTTTTTTTAAATACATTTTTCTTAAGACATTGTAAAATACCTCCGAAACCATAGTTACTTTTTTAATAAAAACAACATTTTTGTAAAAATTTGGAAACTTTGATGCTACATAAGTCCTTATAAAAGAGTTTCATAAGAAAACTTATATATTTTATGAAGAAGAAAAACTTCTTCACAAAACTTGCAACAAATTTAATACCTTATAAGTGAAGTAAAGTGTTCCTCCTCTCTAGTATGCATAGATAAAATATTTGATCAATAAACTGGAAAATGGCCAGAATTTTTTTTTTTAATTTCTGGTGCTAGCAGTGAGAGAGTAAAAGATAGAAGGTCATAAAATTAGAGTTTGAGCTATAATTCCTATCAATATGATACATAATATTTAGGGGAATAGAAAGTTAAAAAAAACACTCTGAAATACTGAAAGATACTATGCCAACATTTTCTAGTTTAACTTTTGTAATTTTGAGAGCTTTTAATGAAACAAAGAAAAAATTTTTTTCTAATTGTTGAAGTTAATTAAATATTAGTGCAATTTAATGTCCGGAGTATTACATTATTTTTGTGTTCATAAATAGACATAATTTATGTTTGTATTTATCTGTGAAATTAAAAAATTATGAAAAAAGACAAAATTAATTTAATTAATTTTGTGTGTTGCCTTAAATGATATTCATTTCAGTTTATTTCTGTTAGTGAATAATGCATATTATCAAAAATGATTCTTGTCACTATAACCGAAATCTACATAATTTTTTTATAGAATATTAAAAAGTTCTATATTATTTTTAGTTGGCAAGATTAAAAATACATAAAAAAGTTTTTTAAACAAAGTTTTTAAACAGTTTTTTTCTTTCTATCTATCAACTAATGAATCAATAGAATTTGTTGCACAATTAGTCAAAAATACTGCCATACGTTGAAGTTTTGTATTACATATATTTTATCAAAATTACTGACAAAAATTATATTTAAAACTATAAGTTCTTAAAATTCATCAAATTTAATTTCATACACTAAAAAAATACTAACCTCAGCCAGAAAATTTATCATGATTATGAATTTTGGTGATAGAATCATATCAATTCCTATTGTCTACATAGTGGAATGGAAAGTCATATGAGCCCTATAAAATTACAGCTTATATTATCTTCGAAATTCCCCATTTATAATTACAAGTCACAATCACGTTCAAAATGTACAACAGTTAATTTTAGTGTTTCAATTAATACTTGAAAATATTGTGTTAACAACTACATTTTTTAAAACTTTTGAAAACTAGTTGGGAAAGTTCTTATAAAATATTTTTAAATTTCCATTTAATAGAATTCATCTTAACATTTTTACTTAAAGAATTTCCTAGAGACTAGGTTCAATTCCACAATTTAAAAAGCAAGAAATCCTTAGTTTTATAGTCGTTAAACTTAAACTTATTTTTGCTTTATTCTCAGCACGTTTCTTTTAGGTTAATGCAAGTATTACATGATTAGGTGATTCTATTTTCTTCTTTCTCATAATTTACTCCCTTAAAAAAGTTTATAACTCTCTGTTTCGTGTTGAAAGAAGTTTTTCTTTACAGACATTACGAGATTTTTCTTGTTTATGTTGTTACCTAATAATTTCATTTTATTTTTTTCTATTAGTTCCATCTTTATCAATTTCAGCTTATATTTTTTATTTGATTTCTAACAAGAAATTTCTAGCAAACCTTTTCAGTTTTTAGATTTCAATCTTCGTAAATAAACCCTTTTCCAAGTTTTCGCTTAAATATTTTAAGCAGTGAAAAGCACAGCTATTTGCAAAGTAAAAAGTAGAAACAATATTGAAAATGATTCATTTTTAGTTATGGTTTTCACAAATGCTTATTTAAAAATTTACATTTTACACATTTTTTTAATTCATTTACATAAGACAGAGTTTGCAAGTTGAAAAACATTTATTGAAAAGGATTTTGTCGTTTACCGAAGTTAATTTTTTAAATAATAATAATAGCAATAAAATATATGAACTATCATATATAAAAGAAATTCAATGCTATCATTCGGACTAATTTTATTTTGCAGAGGTTTTATTTGTGTAAACACACTCATGAATTTTCGTTTATTCTAAGAGTATAAATATAACAAATATGTACATTGGGATCTAACACATAATAATTATTAAGCAAATTTTCATCAAAATTACCTTAACATTTCAACAAATCTCTTTAGTCCTGTTATCGTAAGTAAGAAAACTACAAAATAAGCGAAGCTTTTCTGACAAAATAAGCGAAGCTATAAATTAATAATTTAAGTAGATAAAATAACTTAAGTAAGAATAGAAATATCAAAATCATTAGTACTGGTTTTATTTAATGATTATAGAAGTTTCTTTGTAAGTTATTCTTTAAAATTAATCACTATATTTTACACAATCTCTTTTATTCATAACTTCTTGATTTTTAGTTAGAAGGTTTCAGTTTAAATTTGATGTAAATTAAATAAGAGATTGTGGAATATTTTGAAATTTAACATCGAATTGAATAATACTTTGTGTTATTTTTTAAAGTTAAAATTCTGGAATACATTTTAAAATTCATATTTTGTAAACTCAACTGTTTTACAGGACATCTTTTACTATTAAATAGAGAAAATCTCATTTTATTTATGTAATTTTAATTAAAATTTATTAACTTTAATACAAATGATTTTTTAAAGTATTAATTCGAATTTAAGGGTATTCAAAGATCATC
>JAPDSC010037677.1:1166463-1197205 GCA_026290005.1 Latrodectus geometricus
ATTTTGATTTATTACGTTGATTTTGATTATGAATAAATCCTGATTCATTGATAAATTAGTAGTAAGTGTATGAAAAATGTTGCACTATAACGATAAATTTATTTTAAAAATTATGATGATTCTTTTTTTTACAAATGTTAATTATTCCGTTAAGGTTTTACCGAAGTTACAATAATGGACATCAAATCAATGAATAATGCTGTGGCAATGCTACAAGATGTTGTAAAAGTTACTTCAAGCGTAATAAAAAGTGATAAATATTCGATTGGAGTGGATTGGGTATGGGTTAAAAAAGTAACACATATACCAAATCTATATGAGCCTATGGATGTAAGATAATATTCTTTTGATTATAGTTACTAAGATTGTTATGATATATTTGAGATTATTTAGGAACATAAATCTGTATCAGGTTAAGCTTTCATTATAAACTAATGTCTGAAACTGGCAGGTTCTGAATAGCGTAGGATAATAAAAGTAAAATGTAATAATATATATATATATATATATATATATATATATATATATATATATATATATATATATATATATATATATTTTCAGTCCCACTTTAATTTATCAAATATATCTATCTTCGATATATGTCACTCGTATTTATGAAACTATTATGAAAATTATAGATAAAATTAATTAATTCATTTATCTTTTATAATGTAATCTTATAAAAAGCGGAAGCTTAATTTTTCATGCATATTTATTATTTAAATAAATTATAGTTAAATAAAGAAATAATTAAATAAAAATCCTAAAAAGTTATTTAAAACAGTTACTTAATGCATTGAAACAATTAGTGAAGTAAATAAATTATTTATTATTACGTAAATTGAGATGAATATATATTTTTAGAAATTTAGTTATATATTAAGATCACATTTAATTAATTTAAACCTCTGCATAATCGTATTAAAACTACTAATTCCTTAAAATTTTCCATAAAAAAGAGATAAAATGAATGAAAAATAGAGCAAAAGTTGTTTTCCCACAACATTAAAAAAAATTAAAATCATTATTTTAAAATTATTTTTTAATGTTTATGATTTAAAATTATTTCATAAATCCCAAATATAAAAATTTATTTTTGTATTATTAAATTTTTTAAAAGGAAATCTATCTTGAAGCAAAGTACATCTGATTTACCATAATATATATACAAGTTATATACATTATAGTAATTTCTCAATTTATATTAAATTTATGAAGTTTTATAAATGAAAAGTTTTCATTAATTCTATTTCTGCAGAATAATTTGGCACTATTACATCCTATTTTTGATGCTGATAGAGGACAGTGTCAAAAATGTGGGGAAAACGTTAAAATTGAACCAAACGAAGACGAAATCAGAGGCTTGGGAGAAGAAGCTCGTCTTAGAGTATTACAATCAATAGAAGTAAGACGAAATATATGATATTGTTATATGAATCAAACCATAAAATTTTCGTTTCAATTTATTTGATTTACACAGGGAAAATTTTCCAAAATTTTCTTTGATTATATAACTTAAAGGTTTGCTTACCATACAAAAAACTATTATTTGATGTGTTTGTGTGCAAATAGAAGATAATATGTACATCGAAATAATTGTGATTCATAATTCAAAAACATGATTCATTATTTTCTGCCTAATTCTTATTTTTTTGAGGTTAAGGAAATACACTATTTTCAATGCATGTAAATCATAAAACTTTTCCAGAGTGTCATTAGTGACTATTTTTCAGAAAATTTAAATGTACTTTATTTTCATTTTTCACTAATTTATATTAAATTGTTTCAAGACGATTTAATTTATGACATACATTGAGATTTACATCGTCACACTGTTTAAATATGATAGTTTATATTTGTTACTCAAATTTATTGATGAATGTTTACCAAAATATTAGTTTAACTTAATTTTATTTTACATTTGTACTAACTATAGATTAGCAACAACATTCTACATATAAATACTTTCTCTCTGTTTGGATTTTAAGCAGATATTTAATCATTTTCATGAGTCTTCAGTCATTTATTATCATTTGAATAACATGTATTGATTATATTTACAAGGTTTAAATTTTTTGATTTAAGCTGTCAGTGATGAATATATGTTGATTTGACTAAAGGATGAATGTGCACCATCAAGCTTCTTATTACCTAAATTTTCAATTGACATTTTTATTTTATTTAAGCTGATAAAGGTGTTTTCATATTTGTATGGATTATAAGCGTAAAAAATCGACATGTTAATTCAAATTACTGTAATAGCTTAAATTTATACGTAGAGTTCGATTTGGAAACAACACAGTCTTTACAGAATTTTGAGAAGAAGTCTTGGTCATTTGACAACGATTGTGCACGAAGCAGTTGCTGAACCTGGAAAGTAAGTTACCCAATAAATTAAAATAGTATAAATTAAGTTTTTAAGGACAGTTCACAATTTCTTTCTTGTATATTTTTCTATTTTTAATTTTCTCAGTGAATTCTTTCGTATTTTCTTCGAATGCTAAATTTTTAATTATCACACAAATATGATCAAATTGCATTTAAGGCATAATGAAAGTAGTTTGAAACTTTGAAATAAATTTTATAAACTTGTTTTATTTAAAAAATGTTTAATCTTGTAGTTAAAAATTAAATATTATGATATTAAACTTATTCATTTTTAATAGACTTATAACAAAATTTTAATTATTTTGGTATTATTAACATTATAAAAAATACAGTGAATTTAGACAAACTAATATAGTTTTTTGTGTTATGAAAAAGGAGAGCGGATTTCGATTTAGTTCTATTATTTCATAATTCTAATATTTTGAATCAATATGTTTTACTCAAAACATGTTGCTTCACTCAAATTCTGAATTATAACTTTGTATTTTATGTAGTTTCCTTATTTTTTTATTTTCAGTGATATTTTACTTAAAAACATGGTAGAAGATTTTTAACCAGCAATAATCATCTATTATACTTAAATTATAAAATAAATTATAAAAAAGAGATTGTTTCCAAACGTAGAAATAAACTTTCTCCAATACGAGATGTGATTAATTGAAAGAGATTACTTGATATGAGATGCAAAATATTTTTCAAATTAAATTAATGTTTTACATTTTATGAAATAGAACTGGCTATTGTGTTTTGATTTTAGTCATGCTTCTTTATTAAGAGGAATTTCTTTTACACTTATCTTAAGTAAGTATATTGAATATGAAGAACAGTTTTTCTTTCCTTTCTGTGAATTTTGGAAACAATTTTAAGTTTTAAATTCTAATACACAATCAAAACACTTTGTGATACAATCTAATGAAATTTATTGACACCCAATTAATACATATCATTTTAATTTTTTGAAAATAAAACTGCTTTAATGAACAATACTAACCAATATTTGTGAAAAAGGAGTAAAAATTTCAATAGAGATTTTTGTGACTAGCATCCCTTGATACTTGATGAACATCTTATTTTATTTTGTGAAAAAATTTTTATTTATTTAAATAACAAATTTATATTGAATTAATATTAGTTTCAATTTATTTATTTATAATGAAATATAAATTAAAGAAATATTAGATATATTTGTGCTTATCAAATTATATAATTATGCATTCAAAACAACTACATAATTTTTTAAATTTTTTTGAAAAAAATATCACTATGGTAGAAACATATTGAATTTTAAAATAAATGATAATTGACTATATCAATTAACAATTGATAGAAATTTGTGAGTAGCGTGCTTAATATCAAATTAAACAAATAATGGTAGAAAACAGGACTTATGAAATTATTTTTAATTATTTGCAATAAAGACCAATCAAAATAACCCACAAAGAATTTCAAAATTTAATCTTAGTTGTTTTCACAAGTCACATGATCAGTAAAAGTTATGAATATGTATTTTTAAGGATTCCATTTTTTTATCATATAATGAATTTAAGATGCTTACACTTAAGAATTAAGGTGTGTGGGGGGGCGAAAAGAAAGAAATGTTGCGAGAAATATTGGTTTCAACTCATACAAATAAGTAACAATTAAACTTAAATTCTTACTTAAGCACATTTAAGAAAGTAACACATTTCGTATAAAACACAAGCCCTGAGTAATAGAGTTATTTAAATGTTAGTTTTGATATCTTCTTTAAGATGATAATCAATGTATTTAGTAAAATAATCGAAATTAGCATTAGCCGTCAAAAACATCTAGAGTTAGAAAACAAAATTTACTTATAAATATATTACGACATCTAACTAATGCTTTCATTTTAACAAAATTAATGAGCAGCTTAATTTTATTTTGAAACATATTTAGCCTTTGATTAAAATATAAAATTATTTTTCATGCAGTTGTAATAAAGAGCTATAGTGTCGATGGAAAATGTTTTTCCAGAACGATTATTTTCATATATGAGGATAGTTTGAAAAAGTCTACTGATCAAATCATAAGTTCAGTAATCTAGATATTATCCCTAGGTTATTAGACAATCTACATAGATATTAGATTTTTAACAACAGACTTTACTTGTAAATAATGCTGTTTCACACTGAAAATTATAAAGCTTTATACACATTAATACTGACAATTACAATTATATACATGGTAAACAGATAATATACATATATTTCTCAATAAACACATCGGAATATAATCGTTTAATCTTCTAATTTAATAATAAAAAATCAAAAAATGTGTTTCAGATAGGTATCTTTACTAATAATACACCATGACTGTGGAAAACTAAGAGAAAAGCATTTTAAATAATAAAACTAATTTATAATTTACTCAATTTGTCAAATACTAAAAATAACTCTAAATTTTGCTAAAAATTTGTTTTCGAAAAATAAAAATTTCATTTGTTTACCGAATAGAATGAGAATTGTAAGTAATTTCTGTTCCTATCATTAATGATTACATAGTCCATTATAATTTTAAGTAATATATTCTTCACTTACAAAGATAAAATACAACTAGTAAATATTAGAAAAAAATTATAAAAAGATCCTCCATACACCCCACATTTTATTCTGAATCACAATTTCTACCAAGTTTATTTAATCTGAGAAAAAATGTCAAACTTCAAAAAGAGATTTTTGTCCACATTCCTATTGTAAAAAGGAATAAGCCCAGATAAGAAGAAGAAAGAAAGGAACAAAAAATCTCTTAGAAATATCAGAATTGTAGAAATAAGTTTTATCAGTTACACAAATCAAAATCAAATAAAACTATTATATATAAATAAATTAATTAATTAATGTATGGGTAAATATATACATACATACATATATATATATATAAGACTGCTAATTCTTATTTTATTTCTTTTAATTAGTATCTCTTTCACTTTAAATTATCTGTATTAACTTTTACAACTCAGTTAGATATTAGTTAAAAGATATACATTAGTGTCTTTTGTCTCTACTTGGCTTCGTTTTATTTTATTTGGTTCTTAGAAAACTATTAATTAAAATAACAGAAATTTAATTTAAAAAATTCATTAATTCTTGAAAAGCAAAGCAAAAAAAAAAAAAAAAAGGGAGGAATTTAGTTTTTATTAAAAATACTTAAATTCATCAGAATAAAAAAATATTAACTATATTGTACTTGGTAAAAAAATCTTTAACATTCAGGATTTTACAATTTAATTACACATTGTCATTGCTGATGGATACGTTCCATGTTGAATCTTTTCGAACTCAAAATTTATTCGTTTTTTGAAAATTCCTATATTGAAGTTATTAGCTTATAGCATGACAGAAATTTTATTAGCTATTTTGTTCCTAGTCCTACTATGAATAAGTAGATCCAGACATACATCTGACAATTTTCATTGCTTTATTACGCACATTTTTTAAGCAATAAGGATTATTGTGAGATGTTTTACTGAAACAAAATAGGACTGAGAAGAAAACTAGTCACTTACACATAAAGGAGTTTAAGAGAGGAATATTTCAGAAAAGAATCGAAAGACATCCATGTAAATACTAAAAGAAAATGCACTTTGTAAAGAGGAATGCATAAAAGGGATTTATTGTGGTAAAGCATTCGTTTTGATTCTAAGTGCATATTTTGAAAATTTAATAAGGAGACCAAAAAAAAAAAAAAAAAAAAAAAAACGCATACCGAATTTGGAACAAGCACATCTATTTTTGATTGCGTCCCTTTAGACATTTTTGGAAGTTGTTGTCTTTTTTTGGATTATTAAAATTTTAAGAACATTAGTATAATCTGTTTTCTTCCTTAATTGATAATAATTCAAACTCTCAATTTAAAAATCAGGCCCACAAAGGGCTGTCGTGCCAATGTTGCTGCTGCTGATGATATATATATATATATATATATAAGCAAAATGTTGGTTAATATTACTGCAAGGTGCTTTTTAATGCATTTAATACACGACATTACAATACGTAATTTCTCAAAGTGTATTTTCTCAAAGATAAATTATTCAAAATAATGCACTTTCTTTACAGCAAAAATAAAGTTCCTTTATCCAAAATGAGAAAGGTCAATTTCCTTTCTTAATTTTGAACCATGAGCCTATATTTTTTTTATTAGATAAATATAGAAAGGTATATAATATTTTACATCATGTTGAAACTTCTCTAAGTTATTATGAAAAACTTACTTTATAAAGTAAATTTATATTAATAAATTTTTATTAATGCATTTTTTTTTATTTTAGGTACTTATTGGCGGACGATATTATAATGAAGCATTTGAAAATAAATCGTTTTGTGATATTTTTGGTATCGTATTTTACATTCGTATATTGAACCAACTATATATTTTATTCAGTTATTTCGAAAACAAATTTTTATGACTCTCACGGTATTTTGCATTTATTTTATATCGTAATATCATCATATAGATATTTATTTTATCATATAGATGTTAGATAAATTAACATAGATGTTAGATAAAAAGGAATCAGATTTCAATTAAACTTATCAAAAATATTGTTAAAAAAAATCATTAGCTTTGCAGCTGATAAGAATTAGAGTACTACCTAATTCTATAATACTCTCAAATTAATATTATCTATAAAATATATAAAAATATGGCAAATGTTTTATGATGCGTGTTTTTGCGTTCTCTATTGAACAATTTCTCTTAAAGAGATATCGAAAATTTTTCGAGTTCTGGTTTCTCTCGAGGAAGAATAATACCATACAAGGATTTGGGATTATCCTTTAGAGAAATGGATGATCGTTTTGGACGAAATCAAGTAACTATAATGCGAATTCATTACCTGTAATCTGCAATCGCTGGATGTAGGAGGACATGGTGGTCCAACAAGATCAATCGCAACTACCTCGTTGCACTATCATAGGTGATGACAGGATATTGTGCGCATGGTAGTGATGGATCTCTTAGTCCCATCATGAACCATGGCACAGCATATTTAGTACGTTAAGCGTCATTCAGTGTCCGCTAGTACTACAAAACGAGAATTTTTTCGAAAAACTCGTTTAACATAAATTTATACTAAAATGTACACTTTTAAATATTTTCAAAAGTTTTGAATTTGTTCTGTTTTTTAACTGGTCACAAAAAGCTTATTTTTAAAATTTTTTTTAGAGAAAAACTATGTTGAAAATCCTGATTAAATTGCGCGTCCAACCCAGGATGACCACATTGGAAATGTTCTGGAACAATTATGCAGCAAATCTTACTTTCTTCAGAAAATGGTGTTTGTTAACTTTTGTTAGCCCCAGGTTCAATCTAATTCTGTACTACATTTTGATCCTGAATTTAATTCCAATTGCTGGAGAAATTACTCTGATTGTGCTTGGAAAAATGCATGAGTACTCTCGCAAGAAGTTTGGAAAAACGGTATTAGTGTTTGAAATGCTAAATGCAGTTTTTGCATTTTTCTACATCTTTTCTGTCACATTAGGAGTAAGTTGAAAAAATGCATTCAGTAATAATATATTATTAGTAATCACATTTCCTATGTTTATAAATTATTTGTGTTATTATTATGCTCAAGATATATATATATATATATATATATATATATATATATATATATATATATGTTCATTTAATCATTATTATTCAGTAAAGTATTTCTTAAGCTTATTAGATATATTATTTTGAAAGTGCTATGCTGAAAAATAAAGCAAGCATGCCATGAAACTTGTTAAGATTCCCATTTGAATTAAAAAATTAAGTTTAATGTAGCTAAACTTTACAAGTTTAAATTTTTTTTCAAATTATTAAATGTTACCAACATGTAATTTAAAATATAAAAATTACTTGCATCTTCGTGTTGAATACATGTAATAATGAAAGATCAATACTATTCGCTAAACAGGATCTTATATTTCAGAAAATCAATGACTTTTTAAAAGTTTTTGTAAGAATTATTTATAGTTTGTTCAATTTTACCATAGAAAAATATGAATATTATGAGAAAGATATGGGGCATGAATATAAGTTTTTAATTTACTCGCTAAATGACGCTGCTAGTGTATTATCATATTATCGGTATTTTAGTTCAGTTTTTCAAATTGGAGTTTGCGAGTCGATGAATGTGGACCGTGCAACAAAAAGAGCAATTTATGTTGTGGTATGTGGAATTTAAAGCAATTTTTGCAGTGCAACGAAAATGGTGTTCGTTACATCCTATAGAAATGGCTCCAGATGATAAAGCGTACAATCGATGGATGGAACAATTTAAAAAAACTGGAAGCGCATCAAAAGGTGTATGTCTAGGACATCCAAGCACTTCTAAAAAAATGTCGAACGCATAGGTATGCAAAAATGTCGAACGCAATCTTGTATTGGAAACTCTAAAAATCCATGCTTGTCGAAGTTTAGCATTGGGTATTGCGAAAACTACGACACAAAACATCCTTCATAAGCGTTTACGACTCTATGTTTACAAGATTCAGCTCAGGCATGAGATTAGCCTGATAACAAAGTAAACGAGTTGAATTTGCTTCTTTTATGCTTTCGAAAATTGTTGACGATGAAGGCTTCCTAAAACGTATTCTTTTTACAGACATGTGATATTTCATGTCAATGGTTATGTCAATTGTCATGATTGCCGCATTTAGGAAATACAGCAACCAAAAAATACATGAGTATGTTGTGGTTCTCCAAAAGTGAAAGTGATGTGTGATTGGTATAGCTTACTCTAAGATCGCATTTATGGCCGTTTCATCTTCGCAGAGAGCACTGAACCGGAAACATTTATCAAGATTTTCTAGAACTTTATGTTTTTCCTAAATGATTTGGAAATTGTTACTGGAAATAAAATTATTTTTATGCAGGACGGAGTTCCTCCTCATTTTCAATTACCTATACGTGAAGGCTTGAATGCGAAATTCCACGACTCATGGACTAGAAGAGATGGCCTGCACGAAGCCCCGATCTTATACCTCAAAACTTTTTCTGGGAGTATATTAAGAACATCGTGTGTAGTGAAAGGATTGCTGATATCGGACACCTGAAACGTTGAACCATAGTCAAAATAGAAACTGCAACACCAGAAATGTTTTTCAAAATATGGAACGAGAGGGATTATCATCTAGATGTGCAGTGACTAATGGTGAACATATCGAAACATACTGAAATAGATATAAAATGATGGACATTAATATGCTTAGACTAAATTTATGTTCCTATATGTTTATTAATTTCTTTGTTACAAACTTGTAATCCCGGCATTCATTTTCAATGTCCCTGTATATATATATATTAGAAAACATATGTAAAAGAAATTTTTTAATCATTGAAAAAATATTAAATAATAACTCTAAAATTAACAATTAGTGATTTATATTTCATATTTTGCTAAAATTATATAAATTTTTAAGTTTATACTTTGGTATTTCCAAATTTCATTTTAATGTTAAATGCGAAATAAATGGTTAATATTAACTCAAATATGTACATAAAAGTTTTAATTAAAATTTTCAGATCATTGGTATGGGAATTCGTAATTACTTTTCTAACCTTGAAAATAAACTTGATTTCACTGTTACGTTAGCAGCCTTTATTCAAATGATGATTGTAGTTGTTGTGGTTGCGGCATTCAGTCACAGTTATTCATATTATGTATTCTACGTAATCGTAGGCCTCAGCTTATTGAGGATCATTCCACTAGCAAAAGTAAGTAATTTAAAATGTTTTTTATACTTTTTTATATAATTTACTTTTGGAGTCAAGAGGTACGTCCCTTGAGTGCCCTATTGTATAAAGGTACCATCTTTCCGCCCCTTGTACTCCTAAAAATTAGCTGAAAATGATTTAAAATACATAATACATACAAAAGTTATGTATACGAATCAAAGAAAAGTGCATTACGTCAAATTGATGCCTATATTTCAAATTTTAAGTCACAGAAGCTTATTGTTTAGTTATGTACATATTCTAATGCACACATGTACGTAAACAATGTTAGATATATTAATATAAGATTTAAAATCTGCTTATCAAATTCCCAGAATATCAGGTTTGTTAAGCTGTTGCTTAAGGCGTTGGTCTCGCAATCACCAACTTATGGGTTCGATTCCCTGCAGACTAAAGATCGTCGTGTTTACTAATGTCGATTGGGCCACTTAAAATATGTCGTGGTCGCAATGTCCTCCATGTTCCCATTCCAAATTAATACCTCTGGTGGTGTTAGGAGCCAGGCCTTGGGTCTTCACTGGATTCCAATCTCTAAATTGGAAGAACCAAAATGGTGCTGCCATCTATGAGCGAAGAGTCTTACTTCTTCATGGGGAAAAGCGGCTCTATTTAAAAACAGAAGATGTTCTATCTGATTACATTCGCCCAGTTCCTGACGGGCGGTCTTGGTTTCACCAAGTGTCATAAGTAACAAAAATTTGAATTTCTTTATGAGTGATCATGATAATCGATTATTTTAAGATTCGGTTCACAAATATTGAAACGATAATGAATTACTTCAGTTAAAAGTTCATGTGTGTTAGAGCTTATCAATCACTGTCAGTCTAGAAAAATTCGGACTTGCCATGGTCTAGTGGTAAGACAGCGATTTTCTGAGCATAAATTTCCTGGTTCAAACCCATCCAGTGTTGAACAACAAAATCGATGTTGCACTATCGTGGCAGTTCTCTAATTTTCCTCAGTTGCGACACAGGAATGCTGTCTATGAAAAAGTTCCCCAGTGGTGGATGTTAGAATGAATTAATTACATCACTACATCACTTGGTGATAATTTATGCGCTGAAAAAATGATTTACTATGCCTTCGGCTGCTAGGCTGTCCACTACATAAGTTTAACAGTCTATAAATAATTAAAAGTTACGATGTTTCATTTGCTAAATACAATTTTCATTCAAATGCAATAATGAGAATTTGATAATTAGAAGCGATATAGATATGAGAATTATAGATAGCCTCAAAATTTTACAAATCATTGAATTAGTGTTGATTGTAACTGAATATTGAAATTGGTAATAAAATATAATGGCATAGTCGCTCATAAAATTATGTGCCACATAAGATGCAATTCTATTTTCAGATCTTTTTAGAAAAGATGAAACATAGTTAATAGGTAAAATATTATAATTTATTAAACTCAAGTAAATATTTATTCTAAGAAATATTTTTATATTTTAAGATGTATAAAAATATTTCAAAAAATGAGCTGCTCTTATTCCTTTAAAATATTTTTCATTCTGGGTGGTTAATTATTACTAATTTTAGCCAAATAACATAATTAATTGAAATTGTTTAATTTTGTTTATTAAGTGAAATCAAATAACAATAAATTTTCGAATATACAATTTTTACCTGATTGGTAAAATGTAATTGTTTTTAATTCTTACTTTTCCTATTTTCTGATTATGAATTAATGGTGTTGCATTGTAAAAATTATATCGCTGTCATTCTGTCGCCCATTTACAGATTATTTTAAATATTAAATTTCATTAAAAAAGATCACAGATCCCTTTTCTTGCATAGTGCCTAATATTATGCTTTGTATAAATATTTATTAAGCCATTAATATATTTAAAAACAATTGTTTTTAGCTCAAGAATTTTAAAGTAGAATTTAAAATCTGATTATTTTGTATTTGAGGAACATAAACGTATAATTGCTTATGATACAGATTTTTTTAATTCATAAATAACAGAACGATATAAAATAGTAAAATCTTTTTTTTCTTCGCCAGGAAATTTTTTACATTAAAAATATACTTGGAAATGTTTGGTTTTAATAAAATTACATGTTTTTAAATTATTGTAAAATATGTTTTACATTTATGTAAATTTTTTACTTGAATAAATGTAAAAAATTTGTCATTTTAGTGAATTTTATTTGTTTGAAACAATAATTAAAATCTTCGTAAACATTTTCAGAATTTAAGAGTTTGTAATAGATTTTAAGTTATTTAAATGTAATTTCAACAAGTTAAATCACTTAAATCATTATAAAATATTTATCGATAGTAATCTTATTCTATTCGTAACCATAGCAAATTAAAATTATGAAATATTAGTATTAATGATGTGTCAATAGTATATACACATGTGCATCAATATTTTTCAGGTTTTATCAATAATATATCCATAATTATTTACCAGATAGCAGTATTTTAACTTTTTAAAAGAAGAGTTATTTAAAATTTAATTATATACTTCATTTTTTCAAGAAAATATTAATCGATGAACTCAAGAAAGTATATGAATTTTGGCAAGTAATGTTGGCAATAATTCCTATCTTAAATAAACACACCAGTAGTACAGACATAAAACAAAAATTAATTGCGTATAATGACATAATAAATTAATTACGAATTAAAAATTAATTATGAATAATTAAGATTATTCATTAAATAAATGAGAGAACATGTGTTCTTCAATGAATCAATTATGTATAGTTACTAAGTAGTTACTTGTAGATAAAGAAAATGAAATAAAATATTCATTGATAAAGAGAATTGTTTCAACTATGTCAAGATTGGAACATTGTTCATATATTTATTTTCCTTTCAATATTTGAGTTGAGGTTTCTCCAGGCAAACCTTGAAAGCAAATAGATCTCTCTTTACTCACTACTCAATTCTTCGGAAGTTAAAACATGAATAAAAGTAGTTACAATAACTTTACTAAGCACAGAATGGCAAATGGCTGCCTGATAAATAAAAGGACCGAGAAAATATTTAAAACGTGAATTAAAATTTTGTTGTTTTAAGCCCATTTAAAAATTTCCATAAACCGAAGAATTACTTTAATAATCAAATAGCATAGTTTACATTATTGGAAAAGGATAATTTTAATATATTTCTTTAATATATATTTCTTTCATAATAGAATTACATATATATATATATATATATATATATATATATATATATATATATATATATATGTAATTCTATTATGAAGCTGTGTATACGTGTCTTATTCAGCTGCAAAGTATGTATGGGGTGAATAGTTAAATCAATCTCAAGCGTAAGATGTTTCTTTATGTAATGTAGTATTCTGTTGTGTTATATTACTTGTAATTTGATTTTTTAATTACATTACATATTTCACTGTCATAAGATATGGAATGAATTAGGTGCGATATAAAATCGTATATGTACTGAAACGCTTCAACACTGTATTTTTTCCGAAATAAAATTTGCCCCACGATATAAAAAAAAAGCTATTTATATGTATCTGAGAGATAAATTTTGACATTTATATAATATCACTTTTATTATATTTATCATATAATATTTTTTGATCTTCAAATAAATAAAAAGTAATTATTAATAATTAATTATAAAATTGCAAAAAAATTATATCATTTATCATAGAAACCTTTAACTCGTTTCATTAACTTTTTTCATTTATTTATCGCTTCTTAGTAGTTTGTTAAACATAAATTGCGATGCAGAGTTCTGAAGGGTTTTTATTCAGTAATTCTTATCGGTGAATTTCAAATTTGGTTAAAAAAGGCTTACGACATTTAATTTAAAGTTATTTTTTATTAAAAGTATCAAAAATATAACATTTGAAAATATTTAATTTTGAGTCTTAAATATTTACTTTAAATAAAATGTAACTTTAAAACAAATTGCTGAAATAAATTTTATCTGATGACATGGTAAGAAAATATGTAACTCTAAAATGGCAATCAAGATATGCAAATTTCATTTGTCTTAAAAAACACTGTATATTTTTAACACTCTTTAAATTTTTTTTAATTTTTAATTAAAAATTTATTTTTGTATAGCTTTAAAAATAATGAGCTGATTTCTGTAGGATTGATATATTTAAATGTTTATGTAATTCACATTAAGATTTCTAAAAAAATTCTTTTCAGGCTGGAATGTTATGTAAATATGAAAGAGAATAAAAAGTTAACTTTGGCTTTTAAAATAGAATATTCCTTATATTCATTTTGTTTTAATATTAATTTTAAAATTTTTTTATTTGAATTCTTTTAAATAGAGCTTTCAAATGAATTTTTATTTATTATTCATTTTAAATAGAAATTCAAATATGTAACCTGTTATGCTTTACGTCAAAACCTTTATGGCAAATACATTTGAAGAGATGTTTTAATGAATAATTTTTTTCAAGTATGTGTTTTTTTCCATCGCTGTAGTATATATTGAAGATAACTAATTTATTGATGCAATAGATTAAAATGTCAAAATTACAATATTTTTTACAAAATATTTTTGAATTTCTTTCAATCTTTATAGATATCTTTAAAGATACACTTTCATAGATAAATTTGTAAGTTCTGTGACATTATCTTAGAAAAGTCCAACTTCAAGGCTTTTTCGGGTCTCATTTTGGTTTAAAATTGAATAAAAAATCCATGTATGTACAATGATGAACTCAACTTTAAGGAGACAGTAAGGGTACTTCACAAAAACTGCTAACAATGAATACCCAGTGAGCTTCCATCAGATTCTTATAATCTCTCTCTTTTTGATTTTATATGCAAAGATAAATAATCTTTTGCAAATAGCCTTTGCTCTGTTGTTTGGTAGGTTGATATCTTTATATAATTCATCAATCACATTTGTATATACTATGTGATTTTCATTAAATATTTACTCACATAAGATTAAAAAAAATATTTATTTAAAACGTTGGATATGTATGCTTTTCCATGTCACCAGATTTACTTTGACAATCCAACTGAATAATTGGATGCAATTTCAAATATCTAACTACTCATTTTCTGGCAGTAGTATTAAATAATTTCTATAATTCAACACATTTTTTTAAACGATATAACAATAAAATTTAAAATGAAAATAACTTGATCAATTGTATTTTTAGTAGAGAATAATAATATTAAGATATATTTATTTTCAAATAGATACTGCTCGATGGTATACTTCAAAACATAATGGATGATATTTGTTCTTCTGTTTATAATGTATATGATTTGGCAATTGGATTTATCGTAGCTAACGAAGAAATTGCAGAAACAGCATCTGTATTACTGGATTATCCACCAAGTATTGATTTTGCACAATTCATGGCAGAAAATAATATTCTTCAGGTAATTATTATAAATATTAAACTAATTCTTTTTATATAATCGAATTTTTTCAATATTGATAAACAATTACAAAAACCAGAAATATATTTACATGTTTTAATTTTTTATTAAATTTTATGCTTAAAATGACTTTAAGAAACATTTTAGGTTTATTTGCTATTTTTGTTCAACTTTTTTGAAGCACTTGATTGTCTATGATCTTATAACGGTTTGGCTACGTTAATGAATATTTACTTCGAATATTTATCAGACATATTGACTCCATATAACTATTGATTATTATGGTACAATCAAAGTTATTACCTTTAAATTAGGAGTAACTATAAAAAATCAAATTGTAAAAATATATTTATCTATTTTCTGTAATAATCATCAGTTTTACTATGTAAAATTATTGTATTAAATGTTTTACTATGTATTTGATTTATTAATTATTTCCTTCCATAATATTTTAGATCGAAAAAATCTTATTTCGGCTTGAATAGAAAATGATATGAGTCCAATCATAGTAATGTATTTCACGCGTTCTAGGCAACGGTTTTTTTCTAGAACATACGAACACATTAATTACTACATTTGCCTTAATTGCAATATACAAATTTTCAATAAGATGGAAAAGCGAATGATATTTAACGTTGTTATGAGTATGACTTAAAATAAGATAGTTATTTAGTAAATGTTGTAAGAAATGTTTTTTTTCATATTGATATTATTTTATTTTTGTAAATTGGTATATTTCAAATAGAATAAAGAATCATGTATTTTTTATTCTATTTGAGAATAAAATATTTGATGATTTCAAATTTGAAAATTTCATGATTCTTTATTCATGTATCAACCAGTATTGAAATATACTGGTTGATACATGAATAAAGAATCATGTATCAACCAGTATATTTCAATATGTAAATTGAAATACAGTAAGACCCCGCTTAACGCTGTTTCGTTTAGCGCTGTTTCGGTTTAGCGCCCTTTTATTTCAACCCGGGGATTCTACGAAATCGCTTGCAGCATACGGGGATTCCCCGAAATATTATGCAGCGATAGGTTTCAAATACATATCCGAAAGAGTGTACTTGTGTTTCTTGTTTGGTGCGGAAATAAGCAGCGGCTAGTCTTTCTAATGATGAGCTCAAGGAATTAACTGAACAAGAAGAAAACAAAAATGTTGACAGCAGTGATTCAGAAGACGAGCAAAAAGAACTTTCGATGGCGTTTGTAAAAAGGAGTTTGTCTACCATAACTGAAATAATGGATCAATTCATTGAAAGTGATCCGAATTTTGACAGGAGCTCAAAAGTAAGGCATGTTGTTAGAGATGCTCTATCCGTTTATGAAGAACTTTTAAGAGAACAACGCAAAAGACAAAGGCAAACAACATTAGATGCTTTTGTCACAAAAAGGCAGAACACTGAAAATGCGGAAGGCTAACTAAATATGACTGACTTAGAATTTTATTTGTTTTTTTTAAGAATATTCGTTTCGTTATTTATATTTTGTTTTTATTTTTGCAAGAAATAATAATGTGGTATTAATTTGGGCTTTAAGAAATAATTGTTTGGTTTTATTTTTATTAAAAAAACATACTTTTTAAATTTAATACTTAACCAATTTCCTAGCCATCTTCCCCTAACCCCAATATTTACATGTAAAGATAGCCTCGTTTAGCGCTGTTTCGCATTACGCTCTGCTTTGATGGAACGTACGCCCCGCGTTAAGCGGGGTCTTACTGTATACTGGTTGATAAAGAAATAGCTTTAAAATTTTTTTCAATTTAGGTGTTGTCACATGTAGATGATTTGGCGAACGAATATCCTGACATAGTCAATGCTTGGAAAACACACAAGGCTACCATATACGTCTTAAGAGACATGAGGAATACGATAGAAGAGATGCAAGAAAAATTTGTGCTGGATGAGAGTGACGCAGAATTACTTCTAGATGTAAGAAAAATATTAACATTTAAATAGTAAATAAGCTCTTATGTAACGAGGAAAAGTTTTCATAAACGTAAGACTTGTTAAATATATTAATAAGAAAACATAACTAACATTAAAGTGAATCAAGTAATAAAATTTCTTAAATTCTTCTATTAACTGAATATAAATTTTACAAAAGTTAATATTTAATAAATTATTTGAAATAAAAAAATTAAAGTACTAAATTATTCAATAACAATTCACTTCTATTAAAAGAAGACAATAGAAAGCTTATTATATGATAATCAGGAAAGGATGAAACACTATTTGCTACATTTTCTTCTTAAAAATAGTTAACTTTTTAAATGAAAACAATTTTTTAAGGGGATAATTCATTTAGAAATTTATGGAAAGTATTGTGAAAAAATAATGAAGAAAATGAATAATACAGAGTGGCATGTAAAAGCTGCCAGTCAAAGCATTATAGAATATTGCATTTCTTAAAATTATTTGTTTATATTTGTGTATTACATTTCTGGTAATAAAATACCTGGATGTGAAACCCATATTCTTTGAAATGACAGTGAATTGAATTGGAAATCCTAGAGGTGTTTTTTTAAGCTATACAGAAGAGGAGTTTTAGTTATGTTACTTTCTTTGCAATGGCGCAACATGCCACATATCAGTGCATGATTGTCTAGTGTATATGAGGTGCTTACACCTGAAAGCGATCTAGCGATAAAGGCTAGTGGTCCTCTCGGTAACAAAGAGCTGCCCATTATCGGCTTTTACTTTTGTGGACTGTTTAAGAGAATAGTACATGAAATAAATACACAGTTGAAGAACTCAAGATCAGGATCCAGTATGTCATCAATAGCATCATAACACAAGAATTGACAAGAGTATACATAAATCTCCTGAAGCTTCATCATATATGTGGTGAAGTGAGTGTGAGGGTACTTTCTGACGGAGAGTGATCATATTTAATATATTACCTTTTATTTTATACCTTGAGTTTCCATGAGACTCACTCCCTCTCTCTCTATATATAATTCTTCATTTAAACTGCATTATACTTTCTTTTTCCTATTAACTTATTTTACTTTAATGTAATTAAAAAAGGGCATATTAATGCTTAGAAATCAGTGAAATGTATATTATTTTGTATCATTCATCAAAATTATATATTTCCTTAAAATTAATTGTAAAAAATATAGATAATAGAGAATTCATATTAATTTCAACACCTAATGCGTATTATTGTGACATAAAAGTGAAAGTAAAATATAAGTTGTATTAAATTATGAAATTAATTTTCATTAAAAACCTGAAGGCAAAATGCGCTGTCTACCAATAAGTACCTGTGATAGAAAAGAAAAACTAACTTTATTCAAAATCAATAGTTGGTAGAGCCTCTCGTGGAGGCTCTACCAACTATTACCTCCTGAGGCATACTTTCCACAAGTCTTTGTATTACAGCTAATGGTATTGTCTTCCACTCGGCTTGGAGTAGACATACAAGTTCCTTAATCGATTTTCGAGGGGTAGTGCACCCCTTAATTCGGCGATCTAACTAGTCCCAGAGGTTCCCCATAGGGTTCAGGTCTGGGCAGTCCAGTCCATTCGATGAACTCACTTGGCACCATACCAAGCCTTGGTTAACTTCAAAACATGACAACTTGCATTGTCCTGAAAGTAACAGGGGCCCAACCCATAAAACTGCCACAACGTAGGAAGCACATTGTCATCCAAAATGGTTCAGTTGGCATCGGCGTTGATCTTACTATGAATAGGGACCAAAGGTTCCTGTCCATACCAGGAGAAATATCCCCAGACAATAATTTCACCTCCCCCGAACTTGACTGCTGACACAATGAATTCTGGCAAGAGACGTTCTCCAGGCAGACGCCAGACCCAGACCCTGATATCAGAACGGCAAAGGGTGAATCTTTATACGGCGCTCCAAAGAACTAATTTCCACTGATTTACAGTCCAATTTCGATGTGCTTTGCACCACATTAACCAAGCAGCTTGGTTGGACTCTATGATCAAAGGCTTATGGGCAGCAGCACGACCATAAAAACCAAACAGATGTGCCTACTTACGAATGGTATTCATTGAAACAATACTTCCGGATGCCTATTGAAACTCCTTGCGAATGAGGGCCATCGTTTGTGGGCGGTTCTTCCGAATTTCTTTGGACAGCATTCGTCGGTCTCTATCTCCCAGTTTCATTAGTCTGCCGACTCGGGGCACATTCCCACAATCACCGCTCCCTTCTTAACCACTATTGGTTTTGGGTACTTCAGATCGCTAGATATGTCCCTAAAGAATCGTCCATATTTGTGATACCCGATAATTATACTTTTATCGATAATTATACTTTTCGGGAACTCTGAACTGCTCGGCAATTTGCATGTAACTGATGCCTATGCTATTTCCTACACGATGTACACCGGCTGAAGTCATGACGTACCTCAAGTCCACTGATATCGTCATTTGCACAGGTTTCTATATACTTATTGGTAGACAGTGTATACTCCAAAATTTGTAATTGCAATTATTGAATGAATGCAAATATACAGCCTTATTTATTGATAAAGTGATAGAACTTCCAATGCCAATTGATAAATATTGATTCTGATTTCATATTAATTGTAGAAAGTCATTCGAGAGAAATTGCATACGATTTATCTAATGTGTGAATTGTCTCATCAGTGATTTTTTTTATCTGATATTTCAATCAATTTTGGTGAAACTATAAGAGAAATCATATATTTTCACAAATATATCTTTATTAAAAACTAAGCAAGAAATTGTTGAAACATTTAAAATGTAGTATTTCAATGCTTTTGGAAGAATTCCCATTTTATTTTGATCTTTTTTTCAAAGGATTGAGTATAATATGATATTATGATATAAAAGGATGACTCCTCTTATATCATATGATATACTTTAACTTGTAACTATTATACTTAATAAAAATTTGAATGAACAATATATTATTATTATTAATTATCCCATTGGTTATTATAAAGTGGATTTATTATGCTGTCGGTATTTCATAATCAGTGATGATCTTCATATGCATTAATAATCTTGTCTTACCATTTTTCAGTAAAAAATATTACGTATTTAAAAATTATTATTAATTTGCTGTAAATTAGCTTAAATAATTTTTTACTCGATTTAATATTTGATTATATATTAAGTTTTTAATAATGATGCAATAATTATTGTTATAAATTCTAATCATATAATATTTAAGAATGTAATAAAATTGTGCAAAAATGATGTTTAAATATTTACTTAAAAATGTTTGATTTTAAAATACAGAAAATATATTATATTACAGAGATATATTGTATTACACATAGAAAAAAATTTAAAATTTCAATGTCTTTAGATTTTGGATGTAAAAATGAAAGATACACTAAGTGCACCACACTATCTACCTGTAGAACTGGGAATAAGACACACACTGAAGCACCTCCTCTGGGTTGTCAACGATGATATGTTAAATATGCTTTTGGTAAGTTTACATATATACACACAAAAACTTGGAAATGTTATCTCTGTAAGTCTACGATATTTTATTTTCATAAAAAACAACGATTAAAGTGATCGGTAGATGATGTTTATATTTAAAAACGAGTTTTATGTAAATTATGCAAGCGCAAAGGGACAATAAGAAGAGTAAAATATTGTAACTTAATGTAATATGTTCTAAAAAGAAATTAAACATATCTGCTCAAGCAATACATTAAATAAGTGAAGTTTGTAACATTTTTTGAATGTTTGTGTAGAATGTGAATATTTGCCACTGATGGATCATCAAATGGGACCTTTGATTCCTCCAATTTTTTTAAGTGCCTTGTACACACGAAACTTCAGATATATCTAGTCTACCTGAATAAGATTTACGATCTCGGAAACAACTTAAATTTAAATTTCCAGATTGCCACATGGCTTTCAAAATATCAAGGAGTGTGTAAATCTGAAACATTAAGCAAGACATCCTTCTGCAGGAACATAAAAGCAGGTAACAGAAATCTATAGCATTTCTGGAATAGTGTAATATCTCAAAAGCATAAGACATAATTAGGCAGTGAAAGAATAGGTTTTCTAATCTCTGATTAGATGTCTGTCAACTCTTGGGTGTCAACTCTTTTTCAAAAGAACTCACTAGAGTGAAAGACATGGAGAAACCACAACAAAGAGACACACGAGCAGAAGATAGCAGATTGATCGTTTGCGCAAGAGGGTTTGATATCTTGCAGATACGACTGTTTTACATACTGAAATCACAAATTTATAAAAAGTAGTATTCATACAACTACATGACATTCATCCACGCAACGTGTAAATGCATTTGTTTAAGAAATTTGCTATCAATTGCTCTCAATCGTAATTACCTGATTGTAAAATGCCTGATTCTTGTATAGATGGACATACAAGACGCTGAGCAAATGCATTGGACCAACTTCAATGGATGTATCTTTATTCCCCCCGTTTCATGAACACTGCTACTTCCCCTTAATGTGTCGTCTGACAAATCTTCTATGGAATTTTAAAAAAAAAAGTATGCAGTTCACATACTAATGGATGATCTGCCCTTCATGTAGAATTCTCAAATTTCTCTCTTTCTTAAAACATGACACTAAATTCAGTATCCATTCAATAAAATAAGGCTACTATCTAGCATGATTTGATTATCCATGCAAAATTATAATTATGTATTTGCAATTCATATAGAAAAATTTAATATCTGACATTCGATTTAGTAACGACATCATGCTGTCGACACCAAATCATGGGTTTGTTTCCAGCCTTATTAGTAATTTTATTTGCTTAATGCATTTGGTATGATTAATAGTCACTATCTATTTTTTAAATTATTTAAATTTTTTTTGCCTGAAAAATCAAAAAACTGCGATAAAGTGTATGATAAAATTTATGAAGATTTGCAAATGGCTGGAAAAGAGTTTCAGAATCTATTCTGTGATTTTAACTCAGAATCATATTTAAAGAATTTAAATAAATCTACTAGATTAAAGAATTTTAAAAAATTGAAAAAATTATGTTTTTAAAATTTATTGGGTGCTAAAATAATGATATAAGCAGAGGCCCACTAAATAAACTCCTGTTTATTTCAAATAAATTTTAAATCAGACAAACAGATTAATTTTAAAAACTATCATGTACTAAAGTAAAATTTTATAAGCAAAATTTTATCAACAACATCCAAATGGTATTCTATGGTTTATGGCATCTCTGATCAATTGACAAGTTTGTTTTTCTAAATTTTCAAAAATGGGGGATAGGGGAATTTTTTTTTTGAAATTTTATGTAAATATATTTCTAGTTCTTATTTATTTAATAAAATAATAATGCTAACTTATTGTATTCTGATAAAAGTAAATCTGTATTTATTTTCTATTCATTGAAAGAGAAATAGAAACAAACAATAAATTTCAAAATTTGTATTAATTACAAGAAAAAGAAACTTTTTTCATGAAATGATATGAACAGTTTCTATTAAAAATAGGCAAATAATTTTTTGATTGTATTTTTTTGTAAAATTTAAGAGTATATTTAAATGAGTAAGCTTACAGACAAGCAAATACTACAACAGCGTGCTCAAATACAGATGATATTTTTATTGATTTCAAATTGCATTTAATATATTTTCCCTTTATTCAAGTAAATAAGAATAAAGATATAAATTAAAGATACACTTAATTAAAACAATATTTTCTCAGTTAAATTTTTTTTGTTACAATTAAATTTCTTGTCTAACTTATATAATTTTAAATTTTATTAAATGCACTATTTTCAGAATCATATAATTAAAAAAATATTTATTAATAACCTGAAATAAAAGAATATATTTCTAGAATTTAACACATATTGCTCTTAAGTAACTGAATTTAATTTATATTTAGGTATACCAGATTAAGTTTATTTTTATATGCATTGAATCATATAAGATAGTTTGTAACTTAAAATAGTGTTTTTTTGTATTAACTTCTTTAATTTTTAGGAAAATTACAGTTTAAGTTCGTACGTAAGTGGTGAAACTATCCAAGAAAAGGGTAAGAAACATGAAGATTTATCAATAATATCAAGAGGAATTGTACAGGTAAGCTCTTTCAAGGAATTTGTTTCATTACTTTGCTACATTTATTGTCTTCAAAGACATTAACTTATTTTTTATTAAAAAATACATGAGATTTATTTGCTATATGTTTTATACTTAAATATGCCTTAATCTTAAAAAAATATTGTTTGTAACAAAAGATATAAAGATTGTTTCACATGGTTTCTAAATAAAATATACTATTGGAGTTCACTTAGTTAATATATTAAAAAAAAAAAAACTTTTTCTCTGATTAACATCTTGTAAAAATTTTAATTATTAAAGATGAAAATATTATTTTTGCTTTGAACAGTCCCTTGTTTGTCATTCAAATGTTTGCATGTGAATGGTACTAACAATGTTGCTAAGGAAGAGGAAAAAAAACCTATAGATAAATTCCCTTCAAGATAAATTGTATTTTGAAATTTAATTTAAAAGTAATAAAAGGTAAAATAAATTTTTAAATTATTCCAATATATTTTTCTTTAAAAAGTACCTGGTTTGGAATTGGATCTATCAAATATACATACAAACAATTTTTAAACATGTATGAGAATAAAATTGATTTTAAGATTTTAGGTGCAATATAATCCGTGTTTCCTTCACGAATGTAACGGATTTGATTTTTCTCAAGTAAACGGGAAATTGTCTTAGTTTTATAGTAAAGCTGGCTTAGATACGTTTTGCTGGAAAAGAAAATAATCGCAATGCTTTTTCTAGAGCTAAAGGAGCTAATATATATTCTTCATTGGAATTTGATGAAACATTTTTATGGTTATATATATCTTTTAGTGAGTAACAAAGGTTTTAAGTAAAAACACATAACTAAAATATTTATTTTTAAAAGACTTTCAAAATTATCATTTAAATTCATGTTATGACCCTTGTTTAATTTAATGTGTCATAAATAATCTAAAAAAATTAAATGAGAACAATCATACTAGCTTAAATTAAACTATCTGTCAAATCATTGAAGAACATTATAATAAATGAAAATGCTTTTCATTTATGCTTTAATTTTGTTTTTTAATGAATACAATGATCAGAATTTAATAAATAATGTTAAAAAATTTATTCACTCTTTCTAAAAATATTTGCTAATGATCTAAACATATGTATTTAATTTATTAATGAAGCTAGTTGAATTTCTGTTGAAAGATGTGAATTTTGGAATGCAATTTGCAGATAATAGTAAGACAACACATATAAAGCAGAACTTTGTTCATAGTCCTCAACACCATCGTCTACTCTACATTTTTTTTAATATTCTGAATGTAATTGATATAAATATTTTTTGCTTGTAAATAATATATATATGTTTATGCCTATTTTCCAAAGTAGCCATATGTTTCTATTACTTTTCTCCATTAAGCATTTTCTGATCTGGATATGTATATACTTCTTGACACCATCTATCGATTAATATTCTTCTTAAAACGGTAGACCAATGCATTTCAATAGCTTTCCATTGTAATTCAAATGAAAATTCATTTTCGGAAATAAAGATCAATAAGACAATTCAGAAAGTTAGTTACTTATAAATTAACTCTAATAAGGCAAACAGCAACAAAACACATTAAAAAATTTTCAGAAAATATAAAAAGATGAATATTGCAATTTTCTAATATCTGCAGGTCACAGGTCAGAATTATGGAGAGAAAAGGTCAATTCTACCAAATACTGATTCCAAATGGTACTTCATGAAATTAGGAAATTTTTGTTCTTACCTCATTCACCCCTTTTCAATTGGATTATTAGGATATTTAATAGAGACAGACTGCATTACAACAGCAACCTGCATGAAAGATACCCAGGTAAATTTGAAAATGGTCTTTCATTGTTTAAAATTATAAACAAAGATAATTTTTCTTTGCAAAATATGTTCTAAAGTTTTCTAATTAATATACTGATAGAATTATTATTTTTGCATATCAAGTTTTATATTGAATCAATGTTAGAGTGATTATTATCAGGATTATGTAAATGTTTTGCTTTTAAGAACTTGGGTAAATCTGTTTGTGTTTGCTTGAAGATAGTTAATTTCATATTCGAACAAAAAATCAGACGTGGAATATACTTCATTCCGCTACCTCGTAATTTCATAGTGTAATTTGAAAAAGAAAATGAGTTTTAAGTAATGTGTATCTACAAATATAGCAAATACTATTATAGATAATGATCTGTAAGAGAAGAAACTCTATAGTTTCATTCAGAATTTGGCTAATTGGATGCTATAACTCGGGTATTAAAAAACGGTGATTTATCACAGTACATTAGTAAAATGTTTTATAGAGACTAACCGAAAGAATGATTAAAGAAAGGCTATTAATATACCTTAAGTGTACATAAATCAGTTAATATTTTTATATATTTTCCATTTAGAATGAAGAATGAGTAGTTTATTTGGTGTGTAATCAAATCATTATTAAGAATTTTTCAGTTAGTGATAAATTGTAAGCTATGAAATATAATATGATTAAATCATTTATTAATAGAGGATGTGTAATTTTTGGAGTAATTTAGGCAAATTTACAATCAATTGAATGTTTATGGAATATCATCAATGATTATGCATAAATTGTAAAGCAGATAGAATATATAATGCATACAATTATTTTATATTATTAGTATTTATATTGTTCATTTATTAATGTAATTCATTAGCATTGTATATCTGATACATATTTTACATACATTAATACTGATATCTGCTTGATTTAATTTTCTACTTAAAAGTTCTATTACTTAACAAATTAAATTGATTTATTATGTAGATAAAATTTTACAAATGAAAATCGATTTCAATTGAATGTTCTGAACTTAGTTCAAATTAAAATTGCTAAAAATTGTAATTTTAGATTAAATTTTAAATTTAAAATTGGAATAGTAAATTAAGATTTTTTGGAATCCTAAGTCTAGAATAATATTTTATTTACACTCAGCTTCATGGAAACAAACATCATCAGCAACAAATTATACAATATTGTGCAATGCGACTCTTTAACTAGAAAAAAATATGCTATATCTGTGAAAGTAAAGAAAAGAGAGTACGTAGAAAAATTCAAGAAAACAAGCCTTTCGTTTGAAAGTTCATTTTTTCGGTATAAGGGTAGTTTTTCATAATACTTTCATTTTGCGTCTTTTATATTTTGGGTAAATGAGAATGATGTTCAAAGTTATCCAAAAAGTAATATAAATAGTTTAACAGCATACGAGCTGAATATAATATCAACAAAGTGTATATTATCATTAGAATATACAAATAGAAAATCAAAATTGCATAACTTGGAAAACACCCTATAAAAAGTTTATATTTTACATGATTTTTAAAATTTTGTTTCACAAAGTATATTTTCTTTTATACATTATGGGGCATTAATGTATAATTAAGTAATTTTAAAAATAAAATGAGATAATATTTGATTGGGTTTCAGAAAAAAGGATCTAGTTGAGAAGAGATTGAGAAAAATTGCTGTTTATTTCTAGAATCATGCATCATAAATCAATTTTTTAAACTAAGATAATATTTTTTTATGAATATACAAAATTATAAAAGCTGTAGTTAAAATAAGGGAATGCTCATAATTATTTCCATAATTTTAAACTAATTTATGAAAAATACGCTCAAAATATCTCATGTTATTCACGATATTAATTGCATAAAATATATTGCTAAAATTTTATGACAGCATTAATTTTTAATAAAATTTAGCACAATTTAAATAGAACTAGTAAATAAAATATGGAAATTTCTATAAACATCGTTTGATAATTTGTTTTTCAGTTATACTTAGAAATTTCTTCAAAACCAAAAGCTAAAGAGACTTAGAATAAAAAATTATGAAAGATTACATTCATTGAAATATTTTCTCAAAACTTAGTACCTTTTCGTAGCTTATCATTTATCTTATTCCATAAAATTCCTCAAATATTTTATGAAATTTCCTTAAAACACATTGGATTATCATTTTAAAGATTATAATGATAATGCATCCCATAGATAGAGAAATTATTAAGAAAAAATATTATTCTTACATATATTTTTAGACATAAATGTAAAGCATATTCTTTCTTATTGTTTTCTAGATGTAAACTTTTAGATATAACTTTTTTCCCATTTCTATTATTCTGTTTTTCGTAAAAATAAAAACGATTTCAATTTGAAAATTATTTTTATAAAAGGATTCTTCCCAATAAATAAATAAATAAAAAATATTAATGATATTGGTGAAAAATGATATTTTTCGAAAGGACATTCCATTTCAAAGAATGTATGTCGTAATCTTCATGTGAGGGATAAGTGTTGTGTAAAATTGATAAATATGATTTTTCGGATTTCATTGTAGCTTTTTGATTATCCACCTTATGATATATTAGAAAGTTTGGCATAAGAAATTATATGACGTTGATAAGAGGATAAAAATATTTTTAATCTTATACACACAAAATTCCACACAGGGGGGTGGATAAACTATGTATACTAAAGAAAACTCATAGTTTTAAAAATACTTTATAAAAGAGTTTGGTCTTTATTAAATTTAATTTTTATGTGATAAAATTTAATTACAAAAATGTTTTTGAGATTTTCTGTATAATTTTGAAAATTATAATGTACAATCAGAAAATTTAAATGGAATATATTATTGGTATTAAATACATAAAAAGAACTCTGATTTGTTCAAATACAGAGGGTATTTTAGAAAGATTTCGATAAAGAATTAAAAAAAAGTAAATGTTTTAGAATAAAAATATTTGGCAAAAGCTTATTATTTGAAATGAGAAACATCATCTGAACTTTTAAACTAATTCTTTTTTTAAAATGTCGCATGTTAACAAAATGTGGATTGAACACAGAAATCAATTGTAAAGTCATTAGATACATTTGTAGCAACAATAAATAAAATAATAAACTAATTACTTAGAAAAGCTAAAATACATAATATTCCCCAGCTTTTGCCGATACATGTGACTCAATGCAATAAATTTTGTAGAATCCTGTATGAGAACCATTTTACAGGAGATAAATGGAAATACATTGTCACTCTTGATAAATCATGAAATTTCCAAAATGACTGCAACAAGAAAAGGTCTATTTACTATAGAAAACGAGGAGAAAAATATGTATAAACCTGGTTCCATCAATATAAAGAAAGTTTCATTAAGGGGATTATGATTGTTTTCATTTTTCTCCTACAATGGGAAATTAAAAATAAAAAGAGTGGAAAAAAATGTTAAATCTACTCATCATACATTCAGGAGAAGGTTTTATGTCCTGAATTTAAAGAAAAAATTCCACATTTTTATCCCAATGACTTTCAAAGTGTGAAACTTCATCAAGACAAAGCTACAAGTTATGCCTTGAAAACAACTACTACATTTCTTGAAAAAACGAAGACAAATACAGGTATTGCGTATGTACCTTTTCAACATATTTCTGCGAAGTCCCCTGACGTTTCGCCTTTGGTCTGTTAAAAAGAGCTCTTTCTAATGGCGAATCAACCATAATAGATGGATTCTGGAAAGAAATGGAAGAGGAATGTAAAGCAATATCCCTGGAAAATTTACGAAAAGCTCTTCTATCATGAAAATTATGATGCAGACATAAAGTTTAAAAAAAGGCTATCTGATCAAACATTAAAAAAAATAGTCTTTACATTTTAAACATTAATTAAACGGCCCCGAAATCGTTCTAAAATGTGTTAATACCCTCTGTACCTTTATAAATCTGAATTCTAATAACTAAAATATTAGATTTCCTTATGAAAAAGAGGAAAACAAATTTGCAAACACCAACTAAAAAAATTCAATTCCATAAATTGAAAACTGTATCATAAAAAATTAAGTTTGAAACAAACAATATTAATATTTTTGTCTTACAGGAAAAATAGTTATTGTTGGCTTAATAATGTATTAGTGTCATCAAAAATTCATTGATATGTACTATGAAGTAGCAATTTTTCAATAACGTTTCAATGATTGATAGTATTATTTCTTTTTTAGTTTCATTATTTAACTATAGAATTTGATTATGAAATTCAAATTTTTATTAGGATCTAAAAGTTACATCATATTATAGAAAATATAATATTTTAATTTTAGGAACATTTATTCGAAAATAAACTCATAAACTAATGTGATAAAGCTTGAATATTATATCGTTAACATTTTTTTTTATGAAATTATAAATAAATATAAGCTCGAAGAATTAGAAAAATCTCACAATTAAAAATGTCTATTTAATGATACTTAATTGAATTCCTCTAGGTAGACTCAATGTTCTATCACAAAATCTGTAGGTAGACATCAAAGATATTTACTAAATATTGTATTTTTTATGGTTTCCTTGATAAAGATATACATTTAGGCAAGTGCTTACTTAGTATTTTATCTGAAAATAATTGGAAGAAATTTCTCTAAAATTAAAGTAAGAGCATTTGTGATGTTAGTTATACTCCAGAAATTTGAAAATGAAACGAACAAAAATTTTTATGTAGTATTTTTATGAGTATTTGTGATGGTTTATTAATTTAACAAATTATTTTATGAGTTATATTAAATATCAATTTTAATAGATTACAAATTTTATTTAATTTCCTAAGAGTCTATTTTTATTTGAAAATAAAGGAACACTTTTGTCAAAATTTCTATTTATTGTTTTCCTTTTCGAATTTTTATACCTAATGATTTATTTAAAAATTATAATATTAATATCCCTGGAAATTAATATATATACCATAGAATTATGTTCTAATGTTTTTTAGTTGGCACATATTAGCTTTGAAACTCTGAAAATGTTAGAAAAACAATTTCAAGACTTTTCCTTTTACATGTGGAAGTCAGTTGCTTTAGAGATTGGTTACATCATTCTTAAGCAAGAAGAAACCTATGAGGTCAGTAAAACTACTTGTTTATTTATTGTACTAACTACTTGTTATTTGAATTTTAAAACTTTAAATACTGCATAAAGTAAATCAGTTAATTTGAGAAATATAAAAAAAAACCTACAAATAATTTACATCAAATATAAACTTATATTTTATGTAAAAATTCATGTAATGAAATATTTTTATAGGAAAACAAAAATGTTTTGTGATTTTATACAGAAAAATAAACTAGAATTTCTGTAATTCTATAACTTGAAACGAGGGAATACTTGAATAAAGCAAAGAGTTGTACTCCTGATATTAGTATATAT
>JAPDSC010037677.1:1197605-1248426 GCA_026290005.1 Latrodectus geometricus
ATCTGAAATATTGCTGTTACTTGACTATGTGAAAATCAAGAATGTCTACGACGTGGTAGAAAGTCAGATTTAGATTCTTCAAAATGTCGCTACAGTTACTGAATTTTCGACAGAATGTACTGCTAGATGAGATTAGTTGTCTTTATATCGTTTTTTCTACACATCCAGAAACATGTATAGCTAAGAGGATTGGCTTTACTGTTTATTAATTTTACCTTACAATATGCAATTGATTGCTACTGATGGGCTTGGAAAAATTTGGTGAATCAACTTCTTCATATAGGCAGACACTGAAACTCTTTTAACAATTAACTTAAAATTGTGAAGAAAAATCACATTTACTGAAAATAAATTTAGAAAACTGTATTTATTTGTAAAATCTCTTCTTTGAATTGCTGATTGAATAAATTTTTTTTGAATTTCAAATTTATTTTGAATTTGAAATGAATGATGATAATGTATTTATATTAATTAAACTGTTATTAGATTTTATTGTAAAAATTCTTGAGACATAATTCACAAAAATTACTTCGTTTCTAAAAAAAAGACTGGTAACATGATGTTAGCAAGATTAATTTTTGCGATACAATGTGTGTATGGTATCCATTTGTTACAAAAATTAATTTCATGAAGAAAGTCTAAAAATATTTTGAATAAAGTAGTAAAATTGCTTAACAACCTTCTAACTCTCGTGAAGTCTTTAATTTAGTTTATTATTAAAGATTTCCTCCATATTTAAGAATCCTTTTCGCCAAAGAAGTTTGATTTTGATAGATGATCATTGGATCAATAATTTATGATAAATACTCTCGCCTCTTTTTTTCTCTTCATGAAAAAAATTATTCATCGTGTAAATAGTTTCCCGAGTAAAATTTTGATATAGCACTATGGTTTAGGAATATAAAGTTGTTGAAATTTCCATATTCATTCCTTACTATTTGGTAGTGCATTTCATAAATCGTAAGGCATATTTAATTGTCAAAAGGGAGGAAAATTTCTTAGAATCTATTTCACTACCCAAATAATCATTGGAAAATAAGAAATAGCACAAATCCCATATACATTCATATTTCAGTTATGTTATTTATATGTAAGTTTGAAGGATTAAACGCAAATCTCATCTCCCATTGCTTAGACGGGTCGAATATAAAATTTTCTATTTTGAACAACGAGCATTAATTAATGGAAAATCTCGAGTTGTCAGCTAAAAGTTTAGCCTTCTAGGTTTTAATTCAAAAGTTTGTGAATTCAACTTTACTTTGATTCTGAATATTTTCAGTGATTCAGAGTCCTCTTTAAACTCAATATAATTTATTTAGTGTATGGAATATGAATCAAATTTTTTTATTTTAATTTAATTTTTCTTTTCTATTCTTCCTGCTTTTATGAATACTACTACTCTTAACTAATCTTTTGTGATACATTACAAATCAATATATCACCATATATTTTTGTAATCAACAATAAACTATATGATTAGATTCTGCATAATATTTAACTAGTGAGAAGTAAGAAAATTTATGCACATGCTGATTAATTGAAATTTTTAAGAGAAATATTAAATTTTGAAAAATAACTATTTAATTTAATTTTGAAAAATATAGGTTAATTAGTTTATTCTTATGTCATTTGTATAAAAACAAACTGATAAATATTTCATAAAATGACAGAAAATTCGTCCAAATAAATCTGAGACCGAGTTTCTTGTAAATTTATCTATGCATAATACCAAATGGAGAATAGTGGAAGTAAGAGTTCTCTCTAAAAATCCCAAGCTTCATATAAAAAATGAAATTAGGAGCAGAAATATGATTCAAAGAATAATAACAATAGGATAGTTCAAATAAAAAAACCTGCATAAAATATAATATGGATGGAATTTGAATGAAAATTTAAATTTCAAAATGTTAATGAATTAACCCTTCTTTGCATGATTTTTTCTTTATTGGTGAAATAAATCAAGTTGATATAATTCATGCTCAAAATTAAAGGAAAAATGGTTAAAAAAATCTTAGTATATATTTATAGTATAAATTTAGCAAAAAACAATATGCTAAAAATATCCATCATCATCTAAAGTTAGACCATTAGCTTTGTACTAAATAGAAATAAAAGAGGAAAATAATAGAAACACGTGTTACAAACCTTTCTTCCACTCATTTTCAATTTTTTAGCAATAGAATATAATAAAACAAAATTATAAACGAAATCATCTAATATAATAAAACAAATCTAATATAATAAAACAAAATTATAAACGAAATCATACGTTTATTGCAACTACAACAAACAGCGGAATGAGACAACTTTAAGCTCGTTTCACTGATAATGACACTTGTTTATTTTTGACAGCTAGGTTTCTTTTTATGCAATGGACATTAAAAAGGTATCCAAACACGATCAACTTAAAGTGAACTTGTTCTTTTATATAATTTTTGGGCATTATAGGTTATGATGGAAATTTCTACCATTATGCAAAGAAGGGTTAAGAAGCTCTAAAATTCCATTGAAATTTTTTAAATACGAATAAAAGGATTGATCCCATTGATTGTTCTAAAATTTTTTAAAAGAAATAAAAATTTGAAGTTCTACAAATCAAAAACTTAATATTTTGAATTTTATTTTGAAAAATTTTCTATTAAATTAAACTTCCAGTTTATTTTGTTGCTTTAATTACTTGTTGTTGAACCAAAAATTGTTGAAAAGAGTAAGCGAATTATTATTCTCAAAAATTGCCTTCTAACTTATTTAGAAAATATACTAGTTATCAAATCACAAAAAAAACAATAACTCTCACAAACATAAGCGAATTTCAGTGACTTATAAATATAATGGTAAGAAAAAAAGAGCTGATAAATTTTGTATAATATGACATTATACAAAATAAAGGCATTGTTATTGGAATACATCATTAGCGAGGAGCATGAAAATAAATGTCTCAGAGCAAGGTAGCAATTATCGCTGCGTGTCTGATTTAAAAAAAATCTGGTATAGCTAAATTATAACTATTACTTCCAGGTATCATTGAAAACTATTGGTGACCTGCTATTGGGAGAGTAAAGACAGAACAGAGTCAGATAGAAGTCGCTATCTGGAACTTGAGTCAGGCTGCGAATCATAGACTTTGGCAACCATTTCTAACTACGAATTCAGCATCCAGGAAATTCAGCCAAAGAACACTACGTGCTACAATGAGTTCCGATAAACGATATTTGTCACTTTGTTCACGAAAGTATAGAAACGCAACTCCGGTTTTTTTCAGATTCTTTCTCATGGAAAGTTGATTTCAAAATCAAATGTGCGTCGATGGCTTCCCAAATGTGAACTTTATGCCAGATGACTAATTATTTGCGTCTAGCTTCCTTGATGATGTCACATGATAGATGACGGGAATGTCAAGATGTCCACTGGAAGCGTGATTTACGGATGACCGTTTACTTACGGATAAGTCCAGATTTAGCTTTGAAAGCGGCAGTAGGCGCATTTTCATTTGGGCAGAACATGAAACTCATTTTCATCCATGAAACATTGATGAAAGAGATATATCCGAATCAGACAGCGTCTGTAGGGAAGTATCTCTTTGGGTCGAGGCAAAGACCTCAATGGGTTTTCCCGTAGAAACGTTAATGCCCACACCTATAGATTACATCCTGGATACTTATGTGCGCCCTTATGTAGTGGAATAGGTGGTGATTTCGTGGTATAGGATGATAATTGAAGACCTCACTTGGCTCATAGTGTGGATGCTTATTTTGTGCAGAAAAAATTGAGAACAAACTATTGTCAACTAAATCACCGGGCCTTAACCTAATCGAGCAAGTTTGGGACGCTCTAGGACGACGTATTGCTGCTCTGATTCCCCCTCTTAGGACCCTAGCCACATTTTCAACTGTTTTGGAAGAACAATGGCTCGCACTTCGTACATAATTAATAGACCCCATAAATGAGAGCATCACACATCGCTGCATATGCTGTACTGCTTCTCGGGGGATCAAACCCCATATTAATGTACTTTTCCTATACCAAACTTACACTTCTCATTTGTTCATTATATACATATGCTAATTTTTATAACACCATAATTGTCTTGTGATATCTTTTTATGCTATCTAGTACCTTCCTAAGTGGTGTATAATAAGTTTCATTATGTTCCATAACTGTTTGCGTTATCCACATTTTTGTGATTTTTCCTTAATTTATGATGGTGTTAATAAAATAATAATTAAATAAAACTTAACTGAAAGAATTATTATTTTTTTAAATACAATATTTTATAGGAAGACCTCATTGAAAATGTTGTGATATTACATAATAGAAGTGTTTTCCTTTTATATGACTAAAAGGTTTCAGATAATTAAATAAATTTTAAAGCGTGAAAATGTTTCAGAATATAACCAATAATGTCTTCATGAAATCATACTGCAATACTTTTTGAAAGTCACTGAAATCAAAAGGATTTTATATTTAATTATATAAGTATTATTTGTAAAATATCATTCTCACTATTAAATATTCCAAGTTCGACTTCATTCATAGTATTAAGATTTACATTAAGAAATATATTCTAGACGTCTTATTTTAACTTATTTCTTAAATTCGTTCTTTCCACTAAAGAGTTCTCAGTTTTAAATAACGATATTAATACCGGAAATGCAAAGTGGGAAATGATTTATTAAAGAAGAATGGAATAATTTATGAAATAAGGGAAATGATTTATTAAATAATATAAAAATGTAACATGTGCTAAAATATATTACATTTATGTTTGTCAAACTTTAAAAAAGAGTTGCATTTAATGTAGTAAATTTTTAGGTATTACAAAGAATACTATTTAGGAAGAATCAGCTTTTGGGAAAAAACTGTTATCACACATAACAGGTAATGGGTTTATTAAATGCTCACGACACGAGGTGCCTCGTATCGCCTTCGTATCGGACACACACGTTTATCATATAAGTATCTTTTTTTTTAATAAATCAATTCCATGGTGTGAAACGTGTGATGAACCATATACTCTTTATCATATTTTTATCTCATGTCCAGATTTTAGCCTTTAATGTTATACATTTTTTAAAACAAATATTTTAACCCTGTTTGATTTGTGGGGCAGCCACCCCACGGAAACCTTTTTGCCTTTTTGAGGGCTGTAGGTTTCCTTGAGTTTATTTAAATTTTAAAATTGTAATTTTTTTCTTTTAAATTAATTTTTTCCCCTGTTTTTTGTTTTTTTTATGTAATTTTCTTGTTGCTTGGGTTTTCTACAATATTTGAATAATTTATAGAAACAAAGCATTGGCGCAGCTTGTCCTTTTTGGACCTTGTGCCAGAAAACCCAACCAACCAACTAACGATACGAGAGGCATTCAAATTTTGTTGTTTACTGAAATTGATGAGCAATATAGTAACAACTAAATTAATTTGTTGTAAACTTTAAACACCAAATTGTTCATAATTTAACTTTAAAACAATTTATATAATACACAGTGAGTAAAAATAAGTAATAAAACACTTTTATTTTCACAGGATTTTCCAAAAAATCGTCCTCAAATTGTACTTATTATGCTTCGAAAAGAAAAGTTCCAGTCTCGTACAATCAGCGGCTGGATTTCACTTGATAATATTAACGACAAGGGATTTTGTCTAATACATGGAATAAGAAGGAGCACAGTAACAAGTACAGAGGTAAACTGCACACTTGACAATAATTGCTTCAAAAAGAATTACTAAAAATTTAACAATACTCCCAATAAGATTAGAAGTAAATATTATGTGACTCAAAATAAACTTAATAAACCATTCAATCTAAAAATTAGCTGCTTAATATCATTTATGTAAATCGTATTCAGAAGAATAATGTTTCGTTTCGTCAGAAAACACTTAGTAGATTTCATTAAATAAAAATGCCTTTTTTTTATTAAATATTACAAAGAAGCTTTTTGTGAAAGACACATCAGTAATAATTAATCCTTGAGGCTATTTTACTAATTTAAGTAGATTTTAACAAGCTGATTGCAAAATATGAAAAGAGCTTTTAGAGCATAATTTTAACCGATAAATAGAGATAAAAATTTTATCTTATTTTAAATAAATTTTGTATTTTCAGAAAATAACTAGATATTTTAAAATGCTTTCTTATCAATTATAAAAATAATATATTAAAAGCAAATAACATAAAAACAAATTTTTTTAAGACACCAAAAAGGCTTTCAATAGTAATAAAAGTTTTACTTAACAAGTTAAGTAACATTTGTTGATTTATTTTTCAAAGCGAGCGCAGAAAATGGTCTTATTTAAGTCCAATGACCTCTTTTTAAGACATTTCTTTCAACACAAAATTCTGTTAAAAAGATTGAAATGTTATTCTTTTCAGATTCAACGGTAGAATTCATTCGCTGAACATTGATTTATCCTATGAAAAATTAAAATTCTATTTAATTGAATATTTTTCTAATTTCCTCCAAAGAAAACAACTGATATCTTGGGAAACAATTGTAAATTGTATTGAGATTTTTATTTTCCTTAAATCAAAGTTGACTTAATTATTCATGTTCACGAGAAAAAAGACTTTTATTTAATTAGTAACAACTCTTTTCAACCAAAAGGTACCGAATGAAATAAGAGAAAATTAAAAATATAAATAATTTGGTTTGTGCTTGTAATGAAAGCGTATATAGATTCAGTGAGAAAACAATAAAATATCATTTATCTATTTGACAGGAACTGAATGAAGTTCTTGGAATGCACACTCCTGCTAACTTTGCGCAGACAATGGGACACCTTTTTAATCCACGAAGAGAAGATTTCGCCCGACATGATATGCCATAGATGTGTGTATCAAGGATATTTCAAGGATTTAGAGAAATAAGGATTTTCAATTTAAAAGGAATTTTTGTGTATTACATTTGATAATGGACTTTTGATATTATTTTATAAAAGTAACTATGTGTTTTATCATGCATACTAAATGTTTGCAATTAAATGTAAAATTTTTTTTGAGTATGTTTAATAACATTTTATAGTATTATAACTATGAAATTCCTTTGTCTTATTTATTAAGTGTTATTTTAAATTTCAAAACTGTATAAATTGACGTTATTCAGATTGGATGATTTGATTGATGTGATTGTGTTGATGTCAATAATAGAAAATTTTATATTCAGTTCTAAAATGCAGATTTTTATTTAAAAATATCTTCACATATTATTTTACTTAGTATTATGGCTTAACTTGCTCTGTAGCTTATGAAATTGTTTTGCATAATGGTCTGAATTCAAAACATTAATCTTAAGCATACAATTGTACGTCATTTATATATAAAGGAAATAAGAATGTTTACTATAACACAAAAATATTTTTGAGAAATTAGATAGGTTTTTTAATTTATAAATCAAAAAGTAAAGTTACCTTAAAATTAAGATAAAAAATTCTATTTGGTAATAAATAAAAGTTTCAACCCATATTGAGATCCTATAATAAATGCAATGAAACAGGTAATCACAGGTTGTTTTTAAGTAATTGCTATAAATGTATTTTGTTCTGATTAATGTTAATCATATATAGTAATTAGAAGTTGTAAGGTAAGGTGGTTGGATGATTTTAGTGCCTTTCAGTTCAAAAGTTGCAATTCAGAATAATTCTAAGGTGAAGTAGTAGTGGTTTAGGATACTTACTGGTCCTTATGTGGTGTATTTGGTAAGAAGAAAACAAGTTCTTAAGGAATTGCATGTTTTTCACAGATATTTAAGAAGCATATATTGGCGAGTTCTATCAGATAATACTGAAATAGTGGCTTAAGCGTAAGTTTTTATATTTGAAGATAACACACTACTAGCCAAATGATAAGGAATAAAAATAATCCAAATAATTTATTTCAGTAAAACATGTATTGGAATGCTGTTCACTTCCTAATCTAATTAGTTACACTTTCCTAAATGTAATTAATTACACTTTTCATGTCCATTTTCTTCCTCTCTCATATCAAAGTAAATTCGAATAAGAAAACTGATGTTGAATGAAATTATGTTTTATCAATTGTATTTAGAAGATCTCACTTTCAGCATATTCTTCCTGATTTTATAGTTTAGAAAAAGTTTTGTGGAGTTGATTATTGGAAAAAATAATCATTTCTTAAAAAGAAAATTGAATATATTTTGGCAGTATCTGTAATTACTTAAAAAATGCACTAAAGTTAAGTAAAAGTAAAAACATGTTTTTCACACACATCTAAGAAGCTGATACCTATGAACACTATCAGATAATACTGAAGTAAAGGCTAAAACTCAACCATTCATAACTTGAAGACAACGCATCACTAGCCAATTGATAAGGAATAAAATTAATCTTAATAATTTATTACAATAAAAAATCTTTTCATTACCAAAATTTAATTAGCTATCTTCCAGTAAAAGCCAAATGATAATGAATGAAATTAATCTTATTCATTTATTTCGATTAAAAGAATCAAAACTGTTCAATTCCTAAAAGTAGTTAGTTATCTTCCAGTTAAATTTACTTTCTCGCTCATCTTAAAGTAAATTCGAATAAGAAAGATGATGTTGCAAGTAATTTTGTTTTATCAATTTTATTTACTTCTTCAGCTGTTTACAAAAATCGTGTGCAAAAGTTCCTGTGAAATGCAACATTGTATAAGTTAATTACATGGAATCTTTTAAAGAATCAAAAACACTGGCAAATGATTCAAAAAATCAAAACTATAATTTTTGTCTCGTATATTTAATAGAAAAGGTTTTTTAAGGGTGTGCACACTCATGGACCTTGTCTAGCGCTGCTGACCAAGGAGGCATGCGACAACAATAATAGGAGAAATAATTAAAAAAATTTTCAATAATAATTTAATGTAGGGATGTAAAATAAAACATAAAAATTGAATAAATTTTATAAAAAAAATAATATAAAGACATAAAAAATCTGTATAAATAATTATTGACATAATTATTTACATAGATTTCTCATTCCAATAGATATATTGTGTGTATGAATAATATTTGATAAAATAATAATAAATTTATTTATCCAATTTTTTTATTACTTCGTTACGAATTCCTTCAGTTATATATTTCATTCACTATTCTCAAAATGTTTGTATTTAATGTTCAAATTTGATATTCAGATTACATTCATTTTACATTTATAAAATTTAAATAAAAATCTACAAATGGGTAATAACTACAATGAGTAACACGTTTCTGTACTATGATCGAATGAAATTCATATACATTAATTTTAAGATCTGCAAAATTGATACAGTTTTATTAAGGGCAGATAAATAGTAAAACACAAGGGCTAATATTATTCTTCGTTAACGAATTTCTTATATAAATTACACTATATTGGGCTTGTAAAGACATTCTTATAATACTTTAAACAATTGGTGAAGTTTAGTTCCACCATTAGCTATTCTAACTTGATTGCAGCTTCAATTAAATTATATACTGTTAACTAGCTCTTATGTTGTACCATTAGGCGTATACTCACTTAAATCATCGACCAGGAATTCGAGCTATTGATCATGTTATCATGATATACAATGTGCATTCCAAATTTATTTTATTCTTTAATTAATGGAAAGCAAATGTTGTATGGAAAAAAAATCCCTAAATCTTATAAGATATTTCACAGTTCTTTAATTAATTAAAAGTTTTGTTGAATGGTGAGATTTCTTTTGGTTAGAAAACATATTGTAATTAATTCTTCAATTTTATACAAAATTATTCATAAATCTTTAAAAGATCTTTTGTTTAAAATCTTTAAAAGCTTATGTTTTCAATGATATACATGAAAACATAAGCTTTTAAAATTCACTTATTCTTTTCCAGATACATCAGTGAATTTACTTCAGGTGCTTCGTGTACATAATTTTATATAAATTATTCAAATAAGATTTCTGCAATGTCTACATATGTTCCTTAAATGGTCTTCTATTAATTTAATACCTGGCTTGCAATTTATGAACATAAGCGATAAATCTTTTATTGGTGTATAAATTATTGACTAAGATATATAAAGAGGTCATAGAATAATTAAATTTTCCAGACAATGATAAAGATAATTAAATTTATTGATTTTTATTGATGGATCTTTGATATGATTTGTGACTTTGAAAAGATCAAAAGCATAAAAACTTACATTTTAAATTAATTTCTGAATGGATTAATATGTATTAGTTAATATTTACCGTATGCGATACTTTTGCAGTACTTCAGATATGCTTTTGAGGATTTCATTTTGAAAATTCTGCTTTAAAAGTAATTTATTTTGTTAAGTGCATAAAAATTAATAGCTTCTTTCAAGCACAGAAGAAATCTCATTTTAATTATGAAGTTGTTCAGTCAGTATCTTGGTTTAATTGCAAGCTCAATTAAATTCTGTCTTTGATAGTTTGCAAAATTATAGTTCTTTGGATTAATAATAAAATAAATTGAAATTTTGAATTTGATATTTTCTCAAAAGAATTCAGTGTATTTTAGAATTATAATGTTCACAATTAAAAACATTGTAAGTACATATTTTTGATTTCTTCAATCGTATTTTGCATGATATTAAATTTCAGTGCTTAACAAATAAAACATTAGTCTTATAAAGATTTTCACATCGAAATAATTTAAAAATTTCGTGAATATCTTTAAAACTCTATCTAGAGTTTGTCATTCATTTTATAACTACTACGATATAGAGAAATAATTATTATTTAAATCGTTCTCTTATAAAAATAATTTATAAGACTATATAATATTCATGTGAAATTAATACATCGGCAAGCTATGAAATTAATAAAATCATGTGAAATTAAAACAACATATTATTCAATCTTGAACAAAGTACTTTCGTAAATATTAGTTTGTATTATGATTGATACACAAACAAAATATAGTGTACATTACGATAAATGGATATTTTTAATTGAAAAAAGTTATGCACATTTGTTAATCAAGATTTTTTATATATTTTATAAGAAAACTTTACTGAATAAAATATGTTTAGTGATTTTATTGTATACATAGAAGGAAAAATTTTAATATTGTTAATATAGTTCAATGAATTATCTAAGCAGAAGATTTAATTTCATTTCAACCATTATTAAATTAAATAAAAGTCAATTTGGTAATATTTGAAATAAATGAAATATGCTATAGAAAAATCATTCCTATACAACTAAATTTTATAAACAAGACATAAATTCGACTCATTTTAATTTTTATGTTCATAAGTAGATTAATTGTTGAATTTCAATAATTTAAAGGCGCATATTTTCGCATTATATTCTTTATGTCAATTATCATAAAATGAAAAGGCATGTCATAATTTATTCTTTAAGGAGAAAAAAGAAATAAAAAAACTAGGTGATTAATGAAAATTATGAAAATATAATATAACTTTTATAAAATGACTATTTTCTACCCTATAATTGTATATATTTTTTAAATACAATTTTAAAAATAAAGTTAGAATCAAAGAACAGAGACATCAATTAGCTCTTATAATCTTAAGATGAAATAATATAATGTATATTAAGATGAAATAATATAATGCAAAGGATGCACATTGAAAATAGATGTATTTCGTATACGCATATAAAATCGATAAAAAATCAAATTATAAATTTTAATTTTCAAAATAGTCAAATTAACTTTTATTTGTATTCAATTATAAAACTGAATACACGATAACTTATATTAAGTGCATTTGAACAATTTGTACTGTAACAATATTATTAAGGAGAACTAATCAGGTTGGGAACTCAACCGAAGAAACGGCTTGACGTAAATAAAACGAACATTAATGCTGTGGGCACGGCAAAGTCTTTTTTACTTTTTCCTTGCGCAGATCCGGGGTTGTTTGTGCAACAAGTGACATTCATACGCCATTTAGTGTTTTAAGGTATGGATATCACATTCCAATACAAAAATCTGGATGTTAGCATTTCAAATTTTTGAAAATTTCTCGTTGTAACATTAATGTTTGAGTGACACTATTGTTTTCCAGATCATTCTTGTCCACACACCTCAAAATATCGTATGCCAAAATTTCATTATTCAGTTTCTGTGAATGGTATAATAATTAAGGCCCAAATGTTGGGATTTTTTTTTTTTTTTTTTAACAACTATATATTTTGTGGGAATACAGAACAATGAATGACATAACTTTGAAAAGGTTTTTCTACCCTAGAGATTAGAGATAAATTATAATCATAAAATGGGAAAAGCTACTGAAAATGATAAAGAAACTTGAAAAGATATTTTCTGAATTATGTATGTGAATCACTGTATACGCAACTTTATACTGCTTTCTCTAATCAATATTAATAAAGTTTCAAATTAATTTTAAACTGTAACTTACACTGTAACAACTGTAATTAACTATAACTGTAACAACTGTAGATTTCTTAATGAAATATATTTGAAGTAAACTAAAACCAATCGCTAGATATAAATTTCATTATATTCCTTTCCTTTGTTCTCATTTAATTTTGTTTGTTCTCCAGTCAAATATTTCACGGACAAACATATCTCTATTGCTTATTATGATAATAATTTGTTCCTTTTCATTAGTATTTTTCAAATTTACACTGAACTCGTGGTATATTAACAAAATTAACAATAGCAGTGCAAGTTTTCTTTGTAACTGATACACAGCTGAGGGTTCAAGAGAAAATATTTTGTGTTAGTGAAAGTTCTCTGACAGAGTAGTGGTAATAAAACTTACAAAAATGATGAATCTTATTGTCATTGCATATTTGGTTCTAAAATGTATTCTCCTTTTTTATCATAATAGGAAAACAAAAAAACCATAAAAGCTGTCATAAAAAACATTTGTAAAAGTGTATTGTAATTTTTTTTTAAAATCAACTCTGTAGAATTGAACAAAAAGATTGATTATGATGATGCCATTCTTATGTTTCCTCTATCCCCAGAGGTTAAGCAAATATTAGTTATAAAATAGTCCTCTGCCTGCATTCTTCAAGCATTTTGAATCATAAACCAGAGACTCCTAGCTTGAATAAGTTATGTAATAGGATAAGTAGCATTATGGCAAGTTCAAATGTGATTTGTTCATTTAATTTAATTATTAGTGATGTTTTCAAAATCTAGAAGAAAACATAGTTTATTTTTTTAAATCAATCGGAACCCAATTTCCTGATGTATTAAATTTTTTGGAAAAGGTAATTTTGTTTCTTATGAACAGAGTGTTTATAAGTATTTATTCACAACCAACTTTCCACTTAAGCCACATAGTAAATATACATTTTAGTAGCTGATCTAAAGTGGTTTGTTTGTAAAATGTTTGATTCTATATAAAAATATTTTCAGTTGGTACCCTTTCTAATATGAAAAAACAGCTTTTTTTAATATTTTACTATCAAAAAGATAAAATTGCTGTTCAAGGAAGAAAAAAATTATCCAGTAAGTGCGGGGAAGATGCATTTACTGAAAATGCCTGTTCTGAAATTGAAATTGGTTTGAAAAATTTCGATCAAATAATTGTGATATTGAAGATACACTACTTTCTAGAAGGCAAGTTGAATCCTATGAAAACTGAACAAATGCTTAAATTTGGGTATACTGCTGAATAGCAATTTGTAAAATCACTAAGAGGTAAAGTTTATCCTGAATTAAATTCTTCATAATAATTTAAAATGACAAAGTCTAATCTCAAAGCTTGACAAAAAAGGTTTCTCGTGTTCTGATATAAAAATAGTTGTGTCATCAAATTGACGTGTGTGAATCGCTTCCTAAACGTCAAGAAAATCATCCATTTATGAATCACATCATCATTGGGGACGATAAATAAGTTGTTTACAGCAATGTTAAATGTAAAAATTCGTAAAGAAGATGTATTGGCTCAAAGAATTTTAAAGGCCGATATTCATCAATAAATGTGATCCTATCTGCTCGGTGGGATTCTAAACAAATCATTTTTTGAGATTCTATCGGACATTAAAAATATCAGTTTAGAAATTAATGCCACTACCTGGAAAAATTGAAAGATTTTTTAAATTGAAGAGATCAGATTTTATTAATAAAAATGTACATATTTTTTCGAAGAAAATGCGAGAATTTTTTCAAGTTTGTTAACTCATCAAAAGCTTCTATGGCTTAAATGAAATATACTGCTACACCCACCATATTCTCCTTATGATTATTATTTTCAATCTCTACAAGATGCTCTAAACATTGAAACCTTTTCTTCAAATGAAGAGATCAAAATTTAATCATAATATTTTTTGCCAGAAAAAGCCAAACAATTTATGAGTTGGAGAAGTTGCTTTTATCATTAAGATGACAAAAGTTACTGGAGCACAGAACGAACAATATACAATATTATAAAATTATTCACTTTAAGAAAATGATGTTTTATTTTAATAAATTTTTAAAAATTTGAAATATATATATATATATATATATTTATATATATATAGCCTCTTCTGGTTTTTATAGGATATAAATAATTTATAAATTTTTTTCTTAAGCTATTATATATTATGTATATATATGATACCTATTCATTCTACTTTTGAGTATAATTTAGCAGCAATATTGTTTAAAAGGACGTGTACTAGCATTAGATAATAACTGATGGATAGTGTACAATGTTATATTGAAAGTACTGCATATGAATTTGTTATAGAATGTTTTACATGAATGCGATAATAAAGTAATCATTTATTTAATATACTCCTTACTCTCATATGAATTTAACCTATATCTTTCTTGGTGTAGAATCTTTAAAGAAATACAGAGTATATTTATTCAAAATAAAGTGGTGGTTTATATTGACAAGAAAAAGAAGAAGAAAGATAAAATGAAATTATAATGATCAAACCAAGAGTTTATTTTTTCTGCCATTATGTATAGATAGGTTTCTGAGAAAAAAACTAATGAGATACTTGCGTTCATGCGCATAAGCATTTTCCGCTGTTTTTGATGTTTTTAGCACATCGCAAAATATTTCATTATAATTTCTTTCTGAAATAATAATTATTTGTACTTTGATCATAATCTTGAAAATATTGATCTAAAGTGCAAATTTTTTAATTCAATTTTGTTTCAAAGAGTGATTTTTTTTTTATTATTATGTCACCAGATACATTAGTAACAATAAACGAACGAGTCTTCAGCTCACTTTTTTAAGAAATATATATTTCTGCTATATTTAATTGGTTCCTGAAGGGTATAAAATTCATAAAATTGAAGGGCGTCAGGGAAGAATAAATACATATAATTCACAAAATTTTCAGTTTAGGAATTATTTTAAGAAGTATAAAGTTAATTTGAAATCAGAGTTCTAAAATTTGTCACTTTGAAAAATCCTGTTCAAGTTATTCTAAATAACTATTTTTGCTTTTTAAATAAAACTTATATTTGCTTAATTTTTTTATTGTTTTTGTACGGTAACTGTAACTTTTGAGATCAAACAGATACACTTGCATTGCCTCTTTTCTGATTGCGTAAAATTTCTATCTGAAAAACTGATGACATTACAATTTTCTTTTTTAACCTTGATGCGGAAAGAATAGATTTTGTTGGTGCTGATTTTTGAGAAACTAAATTCGATTCAGTTTTAAATTTAAGAAGGATTTATATAATTCTGGGATATACTTTGTCATTTCATTTCCCAATATGTATAAACTCTTATTTTGGCAAACTATATTTGTAGGACACTTAAAATAATTTATGCAAGAGACATAATTTTTCTTATATATTTAGAATACTTTAAGTTTATACAAAGCATTTTAATTCATTACAAGAATAAGCGTATTACTTAAGCAAATTTTATTTTAAATTTCTGACAAAAGAAAGTTTGAAAAGAAATAATGAGATTTTAATGAAAATTTTTGAGGAACTAAATATTTTGAAGAACAAACGCGATGCAAATTTTCATTATATTCTTCAACTGCTTTCAAATTATGTTTTTTTCCCCGCTTAAGATTGGTGAAATTCATTTTCAGGTTAATGGAATATTAATAAATCGTGTGAATAAAAATACATTCACTTATTATATACAAAAATATGAACATAAATTATATACAATTATATAAATGAAAATGAAATAATCATAAAATCTTTAAATTGTGAAAAGGAAATTAAAGATTTATTAAGGCAGATAGGGATTACTTTTACATAATAAAAAATGGAATTTCTAAGTTTTTAAAAATATTAAACCTTTAAAAAAATGAAAAATTTTCTTTTCTTTTATTTTTTATTTGGTCTTTTAAATAAAAATTATATTTAACAATTAATTAATTTTCATCACATTATTTAAAAAAAATTACCACATAAAGCATCTAAACAGAAAGAGAAATAAGGGTATATACTTGTCAACCAATCAAAATTAATTATATATTTTTATTAAACATAAAATCCAAAAATAAACAAAACGCTAAAATAAGTGACGAATATAAATTAAACATAATTATTTATTTATTTTTAAATGCACTAACCGAGTAAAACCGCTTCACTGCATTCAGTTTAAATCATTTTGTAACTGGTTCAGTGAATTTTTGCCCGTGATGCATGCTTACTCAGTTGATTTTATATAGGAAAATTTAAATCTTGATTTTGGGGATTTCGCCCAGTTGTGAGCTGAAAAATAAAAAGTAAATTAGTGCAGAGAAAGCAGAAGCAGAATATATATATTCGATATTTTGCTTATGGAAAATCAAAAGACAAAAAGAATATCAAACAAATCAATTCTAATTACAATTTCAGCTCAAACATGAAAATATGGAATTTGGCAATTCAACAAAGTGTTTGTATTATTAAATATGCCTTAAGATTTAATCTAGTTAGTTATGGAATGAAAAGTGAAACATTAAATTATAGTAGCGAAAACAAATACATAATTAATATTAGATATTGTTTGTATACACCATTTCAAAATAAAATATATCAAAAGAATTAAAAAAAATAATCATTTCTGATTGAAGTTCGAGTTTAGATATGAAAATTTTCCTAATATTATTTCTAAAAATTCTTACAATTCTGAGAAGTGTAGAATATGTTCGCATTGCAAAATAGTATTGAGCTATACACGTTACACATGCTGAACTGAAGAAGAGACAAATCAGTTAAATTAACAGCTTCTCGGACGATGTTTTGCAAAAAAAAAAAAAAAAAAAAAAAAAAAAAAAAAAAAAAAGAAAAAATCTGTTTATTAATTCAACAAGTGATTTACAGAATAATTAAAATCTCTCTATGTACCACAAAATTATTAAACAAAGTTATGAATACTTTCTTCCACTTCCAGATGCATTTACGAGTGATGGATTCGTTAGGAAAAGCGAAAACCCGTTTGTCGAAGAGAATCAAAACATTTTTTTCCAAAATTTTAAAAACAAAAGTTAAATGTCTTTTTTTTAATTAATGATTGGGATTTGCAGAAAGGAAAAAAAATCTATTGTTTTGTAAATATTTTTTATTTTCCAACAGATGACAATGACAACGTAGATGACAATTTAAAAAGAAATCGAGCCACTCACTTTTTTTCTTGAAGCGAGAAGTGTTTTTAAATGGAAAATTACATTGCTTAAATTAATTACAAGAAAACCAAAGCAACTTTATATAAAGTTCAGAATGACGTTAATTATGTTTCAAATTAATTATAAACACTAATAAAAATTTGGGAAGGTAACATATTTTAAATTAGCACGAGATAAACATGCTGGTTTGTTTTTTTTGAAATTGCTCCAAAGACTGTATTCTAAATTTCACCCCGGAAAAATTTTTGGTGCATAAATAAAATAAGGTATATCATAACTAAATTAAATTAATGATGTTTATGTATTGAACAGGCATTAAGTAATCATTGATATGTTTGTTAAATTTAATCATTGCTTAACTTGGATATTTCTTATATTAAATAAATATTAAAAAAACAAAAATATAAAAAATAAGGAAAACAATATATATAATAATGTATATAAATGTATATAACGTATATGTATAATAAAAATGCTGTCATATGTATGATAATAGTAGAGGATATTAAAGTAATAACTCACTTTCAACAACAGTAGCTCAATTTCATCAAAAGTCTTTGCCATCACTTATTATAATTTCACTTAATATTTTAAGCGAAATTGTAATAAGTGATGGCAAAGACTTTTGATGAAATTAAGTATTGTTTTCATACATAAATGACACTTAAACACAGTTTCCTAATGAAAAGTTGTTTTGAAACTTCACATGAAGGAACACACAATGCTTATCAATGTGATTTTTACTTACTGATATTGTGGTTTATTGAATTGCAGCGTTGAGTTTAGAATAACTATAACAAATGCCTTGCTGAATATTATCTGTTCTCTATTTAAGGCAATCGAGAAGACTGATATATCCTCAGCAATGTCCTGATGAATTGTACTGTCATATCAAAAGCCTCGAGTAAAGAAATGGGTGCATTTGAAATAATATAAGTCTTTTGAAGGAATAGCTAGACTACGCTTGCTGTTCCAAGAACTGCAAACGTAATCAGTGACCATAACTTAAGCTAGTCTTAATATTAAATTATACACAAGTGTATCTTTAAGAATGTGATCAACGTTGAATCCGGACACCAGAAGACGTGGTGCTTTTAAGCAAATCTGTTGTTTTCTTTTAGCATTATGTTGATTGCAGCCATGTTTGTATGGTGTTATTTAGAATGAACAAACAGAAAGGTATTTGACTACGTCATACTGAATTATCTCTCGTCACATACTGTTGTATATGATATCTTTGGATATAAAACTTAGTAACTTCTAGTACGTATTGAATCATCTTACTTCAATTATATAGAACAATGAGCTTTGGCATCAAATTGAAGCTGCATATACACCAGATATATTCATGCAATTCAAATTTCATTCTGTTCAATGTCCGGCGTGAAAGTGCTGTTATTTGTTCTCAGGAAAGAGCTGCATGTTATTATATATACAATGGTAAAAACAATTAAAGGATAATGTGGGTTGATCTTGTACATGGAGAATTGTTTTGTTGAATTAATCATATGTGACAGACAAAGTAGGTTATATGAGATAAAAATGACATTTGCATTGGTTCGTTTCATTGAACATTTGATTACAAAGGGAAAAAGGAGAAAAAAAAGGACACATATGTGCTCGTGAAAAAAAATGAAAAAAATGTTTCCTTAAAAGTAACATTTTTAGTAAGATATGTTTCCCCAAATGATCAGAAACGTGGAACAGCTTTGAGGCATTGACTCAAGAAGGGCATTAATGAGGAGTTGGGGTATTCTGTCTCCTTTTTACAGAAGAACTCTTTTCACTTCTTGAAAAGTTTGTGGGGATAGGCGTCTAACAACTTGTTTGTCTAAATCATCTTAAACATACTCTATTGTCTGGAAGACATATTGGTCTTTACATTCATGTGGTTCCATCCATCAAAAGGAAATCATTCATCAAGTAAACACAATGTTTCCCGCAGCTGTCATCCATTAACAGGAAGTTATATTCAATTGCTGCTATTTAAGGGGCATAAAGTATAATATATCTGAGAATCACATCCCTATATAGGTGACCAGTAAAAGGTTCATTTTGAATGATGTGGAGATCGGTGCGCTCATCAACAGAAATGCCAGCATTGACCATCCCTCCAAACCACTAAATATGACACATTACTCGAAGGAATACAGTATTGTTTCTATCGCCAAATTACCTCCAAATGAAAATACACCTTATATAATTTCAAATCCTTCAGGATGAAGAGAAAAATGGATTTCGTTAGAGAAAAGAATATTGCTCCATTCATTTCTCCTCTAGTTCACATGCTCTATTAACCACTCCCTTCAGTGGGGGAGGGAGGCTTAGGGTACTTGTTGTTAAAGTGACATACTCCATTCATTGGCGAATTAACAGCCCTATAGGGTCAAATCTAGTTTGCATCGGAACTATGTTGCCAATAGCTGACTGAATACGTTGAAGAAGAGTGATATTCATATTTTGGTATCACCGATATGTAAGTGTTAAATTATGGTCTTCATTGGGAGTTGTAACATGTCTGCGAACTATCTCTGAACTTCGGTCGGATTTTTAGGTTTCTATAAATGACTTCAGATCCTAGAAATCTCATTTGGGCATTTTTTATGGCTTTTGTTACTTTGGATTATCTATTGCCTCTCTCTCAGTCAACAATTCCCCAAGCTTTTGATTCAGTTAAATTATTTCATTGAGACATCGTAGTTATCGAATGCTCATTAAATGGCACCCGTCTATCCACTTTGTTCTATATTGAGTTGCTAACTTCATCTCATTTCCTGCCGCTAAACCCTTGTATCAGACGTCGAATTCAAAATTTTCATACTGCGAAGTTTGGAAATGGCAAAATTTTGGGTTTGTAATTTTCTTCTTCCATATATTAAAAATTGCTTATACCATTATTTTGTAAAACAGAATATCCTTTAAGAATTTTTTCAGGGTAGGTAAATACATATATACATTAATATCATATATAGTTTTAAAGATTCATAATATATATATTAATCATTATTATGAATTTGAAGCTTTTTATCATGTGTGAATTTTGCTTATAAAACTCTAAAATTTAAGTAAAATTTATTATCACATAACATTGTAAAACATGAAAGATTGAGAAATTTTAAATATAATGATTGATTTACTAATACTTTAATCCTGTTAAACTAATCTGTTAAACTATCGTTTATCTTCAGTGGGATTCATGAAAAGATAAAATTCGATTTTCTATGAATCTGATGTAAAACATTTTTGCTGAGAAAAGTTTTGAAGGTAATTCAATGACGTGGTTATTCTGTAAAAATTCATTAGTAGTTTTTATAGTAAACAGTTGCTTATAATTAATTCGAAATATATAATTATAGTTTTAATCCGAACAAGGAATAGTATTAAAACTTTTGAAATAAAATATTTGATTATTTGGTACTTCCAAAAACCTTCTATTTTCTTTTTGCATTTGTTAAATAATTATGATTAATATAGTATTATTGTAGAAAATCTCAAGATTCTTTATTTATGATAGCGAAAATAAACGAGTCGAGTGATCACATGAAGATTTTATATGAACAGATGAAATTGTTCTATTACATAATGGATTTACCATTCTCTGATTTTGATGAGTGATTTTGATACTCATTTAAAGAGCTTAAGATTGCAATTAAATGAATGTAGAGTGAGTTTGATTCTCCTTTCATTGGAATGGAAAGTTGGGATAAAGTAAAAGATATATATGAATATTAGTAAAGTCCTTTTGAGAGCACACTATTCAGTAGTGTACTCAAGAAATAATGATATGGTCAGTGCTACGGTAAGGAAGACTGAAATTTATGGAATTAATTTCTTTCCAATTGACAACATAGTGATTTTCTGATTTTGTTATTCCACAGTCCTTTTTTTTCCATTTTGTCATCACTTTCATTTTTTTTTAAGTTATTTAATGAAGCATAGTCCGGAAACATATAGAGCCACATTTTTCAAAGTATACTTTTATTGATTGAAGTAATTTTATATTTTGTAAATTGCTAGGTAAAACCCAAGTAAAACTAATGCCTTCAAGTTGTTCATGATTATTGCTGATATTTAATGAAAATTAAAAGAATAATCTACCATTTATCATTGTTTAATATGTGACAAATTTGCTATAGTAAAATTCTAAAGCAACTTTGTAACATCCTTCATACTAATTTTTTCTTTCATTAAACTACCAATTTTTGGTATTTTAAATGATTTATATCTATACAAAACCTGATTAAGGTAATGTTTTTTAAAATATCTGATTGTAAAAAAAGAATATCGTTCCTTGCGACATTCTAACAATTAAAATTATGGACGCTTAAGCAAAAGAGTCTTTCCACTAAAAGTAAAAAACTATCGAAAAAATAACTATCTAAATTTTTCTAGGACACAATTTTATATGTAACTATAAGGATTTAAGAAATTGTAAGTAAATATTTTACTTTTAAAAATGATAATAGCAAACAAAGTTTTTAAGCAAAAGTGAAAACAAAGAAAGTGTTAAAAATAAAGTTTAGCACATAATATTTATATAACCAAAGAAAATTTGCATGCCATTTTTAGCGAAAACCTTAATAGCGTAGCAAAAATGCATTGTTGACAGCATGAATACAATGCATTATGATTCCTTATTCAATACTTAAACAGCACTTTTTAATTAACTAAAACTATAGTAAACTAGTTAATATTACAGTAGCAGAATTTTTAACTAATTATAAACTTGTCAACAATTTCTTTTCTTTAAGTTTGTCAACGATAATATATATTATCTGTTTATCTATTAACAAAAAATGTAAATATTTTTTTGCTAATAAAAAATTATATACATATTTTATTAAAGTATAAAAAATTACACATTTATTTAAGTTCACAATTTTTAAAATTTAAATTCTTATTTTACTTTTGATATTCTAAGAAAATTTTTTATTTTTATTTAAAATTACAATTTTAGAAATTTAAATTATTATTTTAGGAATATGCCTTAGTATTTTATGGATTTACTTATTTCAATTTAGCAAATACTTTTTAAAAAATATTAATTAAAATGCATTATTTAAATTTCTAAATAGCTATATTTAGTTTATGATAACTATACAATGAAAAATAACAATTTAAACAATCATATTGTAAATTTAAATGTAATTAATTTCGACGTTATTTTCTGATCTCTGACTGATGTATTCCATTTTTTCCTTAATTTCGTGATATTTTTGCATATTTATTTTGAAGAAGTGCTTAATATTTATTGAGGTTTATATTGTTGTTTACTTTGTGTTTTTTTTCAAGAATTCTGTGAATGATTTAAAAGCAAAACTTTTACGTATATATATATATATATATATTGTTATTGAATAAAATCTTAAATAAGATATGTTTCCTAGAATTAAACAAAGCAAAAATATCAAATATACAAAATAAAAAAAAATCAGTTAGTTACTTAAAAGAGAAAAAGATTAGTGCGACTAAATGAAAAGACATACTGAAATCTTTTTTTTCCAGTTACCTAGCAATTCAAGCACCTGTTTCATGTATTGCCTTTAACACCTCAACATTTGCAGCTCCGTTGACAGTGGTGCCAAGCCCGAGTGACATGGAATGATACAGATTGGCAGAATGGATACTTGGTGACAAATCTTGGTTCGTTTGAGGGACTTATGATAAGCGCATAGGATTGTGGAGATGCCCTAGTGTGAATGGTACACTTCTACCCACATTATCACGTGACACACTGCCCGCTGAGAAGGCTTAATGGTTTTGAGTGGCCTATTATGATAGCCGATCCATTTCATGTCCTACTTCATGGTTAAAGATTTCCATGGTCGGACTGTTTCCAGGACTTCTCCCAGATAGAGCATGTTTGGGATCAGCTGAAACACTAGGTGATGCCAAGTCACTCGGTACATGATTTGGAGGGGGTTGTTTGATTTATCTGCAGATCTGTCTCAGGACATTAGACGTCTAATAGACTCGATGCAGGAGGCGATCCGATAAGCTATTCAAATTGGGTTATATTTGTTTAACTATACACACTATATTTGTTTAATTGCCTTCATTTTTATATCAAATGAATCTCACATCTGTAGCATTATTCGTATTAAATTTCATTTCATTCCTATACTCTCTTCTTGGTGTGTTATTTTCAATGTCCCCGAGATCATAAATTGGAAAACTTAAAACAAAAATGATATAGTTTTTGTTATAAGTTTTTTAGTTTATGAAAAACTGAAATCATTTTTTTAATCTTAATTAAAGACTCAAATCATTTTTTTAATAAGCCCACTTATAACAAAAATGATTTGAGTTTTGTACTCACTATTATTCTATAGAAATTATGTACATATTAAAACAGTTTAAATTAAAATAGACAAACTGATACTTATCAATTGCATCTTGTATTTTTATAATATATAATCATGTTAATTTCATTCTAATTTTTTCTTTTATCTTCAATCTTTAGCTGGAATTATTTCTTTCAGAGAAAATAAGACTTCTATAAAACGTTTATTTTTGCCTAGTTTAACAAAATATTTCCAAAAGATTAAGCAAAATATCAGCAATTTCCTTTTCGTTTAAAATACGTAAACAATGAATGCATTTGTCGCATATGTATAATATTTGTGAGATATTTTCTTTTGTGAAAGAAAATACAAAACAACTTTGTTCCACCTAAATAAAGAAATAACCTTTTCGATCAGTCTGATTCTTAATCACACAGAAAGTCATGATTGTTGATCGATCTGCTGTTTCTAATTGAGCCTAATCGTGCATTACTAGGATTGAAGCCTTTTCCTCCCTCTAGCTGTCAAGAACGAAGTTGTAGCGGAAAACAAATAGAAAAACGAAAATAGATAATTAAAAGACATTTAATACTACTACAAAGATTACATTTGTGAGTCTCTTTTGTGCTTTAAACGTATATATTTCATTATGTATTGGATATAACATGGTTTTTAATATGATACATTATTTTAATACTTTATTGCAATATATTTTTAATGCCTTAAATTAAAGAATTTTATAATGTTAGAGAAAGATAAGAATTTATATTTTAATATTATTGATTAAATTATGTTAATTGAATCTTGAAGTTTGTTTTACTGAATATGTTATTTCTATAAAACAGAAAACTTCATTTATTTAATAATATAATTGCGAATTTTCTGAAAAATAAATTTTAATGCTTTGTGGATTACAAAATAGCATTGTTTAGAAAACAAAACCAGATGAGCCACATTGCCCCTAATGAAAGTTGAAAGACAATTGAAAATTTACAAGTATTCATAATAGCTTCATCTAGGTACTATTAAATATACAAATGGGTGCTATTATTAAATATGTTAGGTTAATATAAACATGAATTGCCTATATATTATAGTTTTACTTCTGTATTCACAAAAGAAATGTAAAAATCAATAGACACCACCGAAAGTGGCAACAACTGCAACTACTAAATCCATCTATAAAAGATATCTTGTAGGGGATCCATAAGGGGTATTAAACTAAGCTTTAGTGCTCTAGGAGAGAAAGATGATCACTCAAACATGTGTTATTTCCATTGATATTTGCATGTGCAGGTATCCATTACAACACACAGGATCATTCATTGCATTGCTGCTGCTCTAGTAGAAAATTTATGGGTAAAATGTTAGACTCCCCATTAGTGATGATTTCTAAAGGAAGCAATCTCGAAGAAGGAAGAGAATGCCAGCACTGTTTTTGGTAAAGGATTTATCTGAAGAACTATCGAAGCAAGTGACAGTCAGGTTCTCTTCAGAAAGTTTATCAATCATATCTAACCTTTTTTGTTTAATAATAATGTGATCTTCTTTCTTAGAGCATGTTTGCAGCATTCTCAGTTTGATCATAACATGGTGAAGGAAGGTGAAATATTCCTATTGAATTTGGCTACTGATATTTTGATCATGCTAGGAGTCGAAAATCGTTTGAGCGTAGTTGATCCTTTCCATTCAATGAAACTCTTGTAAAGATATCAGAATTGTGGCACCAGAGTTTGTTAGAGAACTTGATTGTGGCGAGATCGTGCCAATTTTCTAGAGGGAATAAACCATATTCCCGTACGACTTTCTTGTTCTTGGCTGGGGAAACTGTCATATGCTAATTTTGAAGCTATGCTAGACAGAATCTATTTTTTTTAATAGATGTGGAAGCTGGAGTTCATATTGGAATGGCATATTCCAACACAGATCTGATGCTAGTACAGTAAGTGCTCGTTAGAATTTAAGGCCTTGAACCTCAGATAGTCATGAAAAGTTTTCCGAGAAATTGTTAACTCTGTTAGCATTTTGCTCGATGTGCTGCGTAATTCAAGATCTAAGAGGAATCCAAGATAGAATGAGGGTTTAACCTTTTTAATTTGAGAGTTCTGGATTTTGATCATAGATTTAAAGTGCTTTATTTCACATATAGGTAGAAAAAATGCTGTAATTTGTTTTGTTTGTAATGATGGTTAATTTGAGTTCATCTGCGTATGCTCCAATAGCTTTTAGAGTTGCATTTAAAGCCTTCTCCGACTTCATCAAACCTTTGTGTGAATACCAAACAACAATATCATTAGCGTAGCATAGGTTTTTACTTTGAGAGAAATAAGGAAATAGATGGTGTTTATAAAAATGAAAAAGAGAAGGGTATTTAAAACAGAACCTTGTTGCATTTTTGTCCTCATATTTTGTGGTTCAAAGACTACATTATTAAACTTAACAAAGAATCCCTATAAGCACATCTCCATTATTTTCACCACAAATAAGAATCCATAGCAATTTCTGAAGCTAGAGTAAGTTGAATGCTGCTGAGAAGTCTAAGATAACTATTAATGTTTTACTTGAAAAACATTTATAATTGACTGCCATAGATAAAAGAGCTGATCTACAATGCTATGATTGACTCACTATGCTGTTTGCTAGAAATATGGTTTGTTGTTCTGTATGAGCCAATCCCTAAGTCTGTGGTGAATAATTTATGCCTTTCGTTGCACAGACTGCTATAGAGGGAAATAGGCAGGAGGTTACTGCTCTTTGATGTACTTTTGTTTGGATTTAGAATTGGAAAGATGATGAACGATTTTCAAATTTTTTGAAGTATGCCTGATGTCCAAGTAATGTTTAAAATATCGAGTATTTCAGTCTATTTTCAAACTGATCTCGAAGTGCCGCACTATGAGCTAAATATTAAATCGGAACGAGATGACTTGTTGGGAATAATCTTGTGGATGGCATTTTTCTAGCTTTCCCATGAAAAAAGCTCTGTGAAAATGCCATCGTTATAATAATATTTTGAGGCTGCGATTGTTTTCTTGTAAGATAGAAGCAGTCTTTTTTGATACTTGACAGAATCACTACTTGCTATGAAAATAAAATCACACTAACCTTTAATAATTTGCTATTATTTTTATAGTACGCTGCAAATAGTGATTTTGTTTCCTTATTGGTGGCAGTACTTTTTCCCTTTGAAGAGATGATGTTCTAATAAGTTTTCACATTTTGAAATGTTGATTAATTATTTAGAGTTTTGATGACAGTCCTATATTGTGACTTTCAAGGATCAAAGATTTCACAGAACTCAGTTCATTTCTTACGCTTGTAATCAGAAATATCTTCTCAAACATTAGCAATTTGAATCTGATACCTTATCCCTTTTTCTTTTTGAATGTAATGATGATGAAAATGAGAAGTATGGTGGAGCTGTATCAATTCTATGAATTTGTTCACCCTAAAAAAGTCAAAAACCAGCAATAGGTTATCATAAAGATACTGCCTAGATAAGTCCAGACACAATAAACTAGAGTCACTAGAAAAATATTCAATAGAACACTCGCAAAAAACTTCATTGTGCTTAGAATTTTCAGAGAAATTCATAGAACGAAGGTGTGCATTTAGAAAACGAATAATAATTGTTTGATCCCTACGACAGCAAGCAAAAGTTGAAGATCTATACGGTTGACCACAATGTAACCAGTTGTGTGAAGGTGGTACTATCCAAGTGATTTGAATTCTGCATTTAGCAATTGAAAGAGTTTCAAGTGAGTAAGTGGAGCAGAAATCCCTGTAGGATCAACAGATCCTACTTTGGCTAAGGTGTCCATGATCTCATTATTCTCGATGTCTACACAAGTGATCCCCCGACAATGATACTGGTATCCACTATTGGGGTATTGGTCAAAAAAAGGAGAGAATTTTAAGATTTTTTATCGCCGTGAATTTAAATTCTGTTTGATTCAAAATATTTCTTCTTTAGTTCCAGTTAAAGCTTGTTGAATTTATTAATTAGATCTTAATATTGGTATCTTTTAAGAAGAGTACGCACTAATTTTTTTTGATTTGAACGATGGAGTATTTTGTTGCTGACTTAATATGTGGACCAAAAGTTTGTAGTTTTCCAGTGTGTGTCTGGTGATTCTAGAGAACAAAGTGCTTCTACTTCTGAAGTAAATTTACTTCAGTTATCTTTACGAAAATTTACAAATGTGCGTTAATACATTTTTAAAATGAAATTTTCTTTTAAATGTATATTACTATTAATAATTGAAACTAAATTAAAATTAATACAACAATTAAAATATTGAAGTCTTTAAAAAGAACTGGTATTTTAGTAATAATGCGAATTATTTATTGTCATTTTCTTTAAAAGTAAATGATACATTCTTCAAAATAAAAATGCATAGTTAATAAAATTTAAAGATGTCTGGTTATAATTTTTTTAATCAGTCTTTCAATTTGAATTCTTAAATTTAAGTCAGAATTCATTTTCCAGAATTACAGAACTAAAGATACTAAAACCATGGCTTAAAAACATTCATTGTAGTCAATAAAATTTTATAATTGAATTATACTTACCGATAAAAATGCTCTCATACTTTTTATTGAATTATTTTCTTATTTTATCTAATTTTAAATTAAGCATATGCTGCTTACTCTTAATAAAACAAGATAGTTAAATATTTGTAAGCATAAAATTTTTATATTATTTAACATTATAAACTTGATATTTAAATCTGGTATATTATATATTTATAGGCTATATTAAATATTTTTAATATTCTGGATTGCTCCTGTTATTTAAATAATAGCAAATAGTACATTCCTTCCAAAAATTTCCTATATTTTGAAGTTAGACTAATTTTTTTTTATATATTTCAGAATAATTTTTATCTGAAAACTCATAACATTCATATTTCACCCAGTTTCTTTTTCTGGAATATAATTTTGAATTTCAAAGTTTGTTTACATATATTTTTATGCAGAGGAATGATATGGAATGATTGAAGTGCATATTAACTTCTGTATATTTAGATACTTATATGTTTAATATTATATTCGATTTCATGACTTTCTGAATAATCAAACTAATTTTCAAGGTTTTATGAATTTTTAATCAGAGTAAAAGAGTTTTTCTTAACATTTTTCAACGACGTAAATCATGTTTCAGTTATTTTCTTCCATATAATTAATTTTTTTCGACTTTAACAATTTATAATAATAATAATCTTTTATGTTTTCTTTTAAATATAGGTTTCCTTAATATAAAATTATATGTAATTCCTCTTCCGAGTGCTTATTATTCTAAGAGAAATAAGATCTAAGGGCAGATATTCATAAAGTGATTCATATTAATGTATTTATATACATGTATCTATCTCTATGTTTTTTTACGATCACGTATGCTCGTATGAACTTTGTCACTATCGCATTTTTAGTCGCTTATATTAGTATTTCCTTTTACCATTATATTTCATATTCTTATTCACTTATTACTTTTTTTAGAAATTGTCATTTTAAAAAATTATTTACTATAAAATTGACAATTACTTAAAATATATTGGTTTTAAATTTTAATATAATATTTCAATCATTTGGTGATAAAAAGTATTATTTTTTAAATGCTTATAATGCCTTTTAAAGGCTTTTTAAAACTACGACAAACTTAAAAGTACTTAAAATGAATCTAAATAAGTTAACAACATTTTCTATTCCCTTTTCAATCCTTTGAATTGCCAACTTTTAAAATCATTAGTTCCATTATTTTAAAATTATATTTAGTTCAAATTTATAATAACATTTTTGAAGGCAATTAAGCCTAGCTGCAAAATTCGATACGTGGAATTACTTATTTTTCTGGACTATTTTGTTTAATGTTCCTTTTTCTCTAAGTGTATTTTTCATAAATAACATATGAAGGATCCATACCTATAATCCATATGACATATTATATCAAATGTTTAATATTTATATAATACAAAACTAATATGAAATACATAACAATAAGATAAATGTACAACAAATTTCTAGAACAAATACCGAGAAATAGGAGACTTGGTATTGAAAAGAAGATAAAAAATTAAGCTATAATGTATTTAATAGTATTTAAAAACATAAAAATACTTATATAATATTTTATAAATAAAAAATATTTAAAAAGAGTTATAGGTTCAAGAAATATGAATGTGTGACAATAGTTGTTGGTTGAAAAGCGAGATAAATAAATCGGCTCCAAAAGTAGATTTAGCAAAATGAACATAAACTACAGTTTCACGATTGCAAATCTAAAACTTAATTGTTTTCACTGTAAAAAAAGAAATATATCGCATAGCTCATTAATAAAACAAGACTAATGCTAAAAATAATAAGAATATAATAATAATAAAATAAATAGAATTTGATTGTGACTGTTGTCAAAATGATATTAATATAAAATTAATCATAATATTATCAAATGAATAATGTACATAAATTGTTGTTCTTGAAATATTAGAAAGTAGGATGCGTTTAATTTTTCAATTAGATTGTATTTTATTAATTTAAATTAAATTTTTAGAATTCTTAAAATGAATTAAATAAATATTAATTCTAATAATAAACATGGAGCCTAAATATTCATAAAATTAACGATTAATTAATGCACTAAAAGGATAATAATTAATAGTTGTACGCTTTATGCAATTGATTTAGACTTGATTTAACTACTGCGGTTAAAACTACTATTTGTTACTACTGTTTGTAAGCTAAAAAAGCTAAAAATGCTTACATTTTTTTTAAAAAATGTTAAACAATGTATCTTAATAATTTTTATTCTAAAATATTTTATATCTTTTATTGCATTTCCTTTGGTAATATCATATTGCTTTCTTAACTCCTAAATTATTTTCAAAGTTCAAAAATGTTCCATCAGTTGCTTAGGAGAAAAATTAATTTTTATATATATTTACTGACAATTAGAATGATGAATTATGTATGGAAAAAAGGTTTCTTCAAATTTAAAATATATATTTACATTTCTATAAGATAGATCTAAACATAAAATGAATCCAAGTAGAATTCAACGGTATCATACTCAATAATTTTAATAAATTTTATTTCTAGAAATAGCAACTGAACATGAGATCTAAAAATTAACGTAATTTCTATGAAAACAAACATATTATATGATATTTTCAATAAAAAAATTAAATAATTATAAAGTAACGTGCAAAAGCAAATACGTTACATGATTTGGAAGTATATATTTATCTGAATATCAAATTTTAATCCTTTGGATTATTAGTTAATTTGATGAAGAAACTAAATTTCAAACTATTGAATTGAAAGCTGCATTTGAATTTTATTATAAACTGTACATTTTAATTTAATTTTCTTTATTAAAAAACATGTTTGACTATTGATATTTTATAGAAAAAAAGTAAAAAATAAAGGAAATAATGAAACATACAACATGTCCTTTTTTAACGATATCAAGTTTCTAGTAATTATTATACTATATAAAAATGCATTATTTCCACAATCCTAGTTTAGTGTCCCAGATTAATTGGATTCTTCCCTCTTTATTACACATGAGCATTTCTAATGCTATTGAGATCTAAGTTTTAGTGTAGTCAATATTTGCAGATAGTATATTAAATGTTGCAAATATACTTTGATTAAATTCCTGAATTTGATGTAGTAATTGTAATCAAGTGCATCATGATCAATCAATATTAAATATATAGAAAGATTTGAAAGCTAATTCTTTAAAAAAGATTACAAATTTGTATTTACTGAAAATTTATTAAATAATAAAAATAATAAATATTTTAAAGCAAACAATTTCGAATACAATATTTGATTAAAACTAAAGCTAAATTTTAATAACTATATACTTGAATTGTGTTTAAAATAATTAAAAATAATTATACTAATGCAATGTTTGAAATGATTTATTGTCTGAAGTATATTTCATAACAAATATTTTAATTTATGAACTTACTCTAAGGCATTCGAAACATGCAATTTCATGTGTAAAGTAAACAAATGATATTGAATAATATTTTTTACCATTAATTGGTTGAGAATTATGATTACAAATTATCAATTTTAATTATGACATAATTGAATGTGTCCATGTAATAATATGATTAGGCAGATATGACTAGAAAATTATTTCACTGAATTCGGCGGTATTCTTGTTTAGCTTGTCAGAAACTGTCTTAAATAAAAATATATTAAAAAAAAATACAATAGCACTCTAATATAAAATGTTTTTTTATTCAAACCACAGAAAAACTAGTTTTATACACAATCTAAAAATTTATATCAAATTGTTGAGGTCTTCAATGTGAATTTCCTCTATGAAAATAAAATATAGCAATTTATATTTTTCCAAAGGTAATAGAGATTTTTAAATATTTATTGTATTTCTGAACTGAATGTTTTGAATGTTCAATACTGAAAACCATATTTTATAGAAAAAAGAGTAATTTGTTTTGATGCAAAATATTGTTAGTAAAATAAACTAGGTAATTAAGGAAAATAAGTAAATGTATACCATAGAGACGATTTTTTAAAGAAAAGGAAAAGCATAAATATTTCAATAAGATAAAGTGGATTATACTGTATTAAAAATTTTAATAAATTGAGAAGAATAGAAATGAATTGTACTTGTAACCACTTTTCTTATTTTGTAAAAATGTTTCATTAAATAATGAAAAAAATGTTTTTTATAGCTGTAAGACATTAATACTTGCTTTGCACCAAAAAATTAAAAATGGATTTATGCATTTTTACATTAGCATTTTTACATTAAGGAACACGCTTCATATATGTCTATATAATAGGAATAGTATATTATATAAAAAGCAATAAACTATTTCTAATCTAGTTTAAAAATGTATACACTATCTAGGTTATTAATTATAAACTATAATTATTTTATAGTAAAAGAAAATAATCAGTGAATATTTAATAATTTTTTTCACCAGCATTCTTCATATTGTAGGTCCATTACTTTTAATTTTTATCTCTTGTGATATTCTTATAACTCCTAAAATATCCTTTTTACATTATAATATAATATGACTTATTACTGTAGGCTGCTATGTCAAATTCAACCAATAATGACAACTTAGTAATTGCTGGCCTATGATAATTGATATAATTAGAATGCAATGTATACTCGTTTAGATATTATTATAATTCTATTATGTTTAAAAAATTGAAAGACTATATCATTAGGCAGTTTGTTACGATAACAAATAAATTAAAATGGTAAACACTTATTAAATAAAAAATTAAAAAAATTCCATCTCAATTTAATCTAGTGATGATTAGTAAATTTGCAAAACCAAGAAAGAATTATCTTACAGGCTTCAAAGTCACACGAAAAGAAGAAGATATTGGAAGATACAAATGAAAAGCATAGAAAAGACACGTCGTAGATTACTTAATCGGAAATTTCTTAATAAGATCGAATTTTTCTCAAAATATCACGTTGCATTTCGGATAAGAAGCTATGTTTTTTATTCGAAGGAAGTTTATAATCATGGAACTCAATAAAGACAAGGCAATTTCCTCTAGAGAGTGTAGATTAACATTCTGTGATACTGCCCCTCTCACTGAAAGCATGTTTGCAATATGTCCAGCATCTGCTCATACACAGCGATATTTTGGCATCAAATTGTCACTTGAAACTGTTGTAGGGCTTTTTAACTTCTGCAATGTATATCTGTTAGAACATTTTATAATCAGTGGACCGTAATAATGTTTTTAAAGAGCGTAATAATGTTTAAAAGTCTAAAAGAGCAATCTAGTTATGGATACAATATAATATTGAAAATTAATGAGAAATGCAATTCTTTAACTTATTACTTTGTTATCATTTGTAATCGAATGATGAAGTTTTCTTGAAAGTTAACACAATTGTCATCAATGTCAATACTGCTCACCAGAGGAACAAGAAGAGTACATATAATGCATATCGTAACATTATAGTAACTTCAAATACTCATAAAAAGGTGAAAACAATGATAAACACTACACGGCTTATGTGCGATTGTTAGACAATAGTTGAAACAAATGCGAGCGTACCAGGCTAATTATGATGTTATCATTATTGTTACAATTGGCATAAAGAACGAATGCTTCTGTTAAGTGTACTTTACATAATCATACCACATTCACTAGTCTAAGCACCATTTAATAGTATTATCAAATTGATTAACAGGTGGAATCGGCAAACTAGTCGCAACGATTCATAGCATTCTGAAACCATTCTCAAACAGCTACAAATGATAATAGCTTCGATGATCACGAAGGAACATTTCTAATAACAAAGCGTGTATCTAGAACAGTGATGGATTGGCCTCTGCGTATCATAGTTCTCAGAATAATTACTAATGAACTAAATGAGTGAATGGCTTGCTGTTTTGGATAGTACCAACTCAGATGCATATTGAATAGTTCGCAGATTCTTTGAATGTAAAACTTGAACTTAAATTTAATAAACTCTCATGGTTTTTTGGAGATCTAAATTTCAAGATGTTTAAATTTTTTTGAAAATATTGGCCAATTCCTTACCTAAAATCATTCACAAAGCATCTTATTTACATAAAATAATCTAATTAAGTTTTTCAGTGAATATTAATGTAATTAAAATGAAATACACGGTTTGATTATTTTGATGGCCGTTTCTCACTTTTGTAATTAATGACATGAAATAGAAGCTGTAGATTTTTTTTTAATTGCTTGATACTGGATGAAAATTATGTTTGAAACATACACATATAAAACATTTCTATATACTATTAAGCTATTTCAAAGATTCTACATGTCTTAACTTTATCGTGGCTAAGCTGGCAGATGAACAGTTAGTTATTTTGCCAATGTGCTCAGAAATTCAACGATTCAGGATTCCATATCTTACCTTAAGCTTTGGTGTTTGTAATGGTTTGGAATCCACTTTAAACCGTAGATCCCCATATAATTAGCTCTTGTGTACAAAAAATACTCGTTGAGCTACAAACAAGCCAAGTCAGCTTTATAAATATACTTCTTAGTAAAGACAAATATATTTTAGTAGATATTTAAATGTAATTCCACTTAAAAATTAATTATGGTAAAATCCCAATTCTTTGATAAAAATAATTCACTAATAATGCTATAAAAGCTTTTGAAACGCTTATGCTAAAACTAAATCATAATTTACACATTATTTTCGTTAATTACGATTGTATTTTGTAAAGTATCTCAACTGAATCGCATTTAAAGTGTGTATCAATTGACTCATTTAATTATTAATTATTACAAGTTTCGAAATAACATTAACTGAATGAATTTCGTTACACAAACGCTTTCTAAAAAGAATCCTTTTCTTCTTAAAACTGTTAAAAACCTAAGCAAGTAGAGTTATATCTACTCTTTAAGTGCTTCCAATCTACTTTATTTGGCCAAAGTAATTTAATTTAGCTTGAAGAAAATGGAAAAATGACCTTAATGTAGACCATTAAAATAATGGAGAGCTGAAGTTAGATAAGTAACGAAATATAGTGCCATTTTTAAACTATAAAAGGGTAACTAAACTATCTATTTTGAGAGAGAGAGTTAGTTAGTTAAAAGGAAATTTGAAGATGGTTGAAGACTATCTTTATTTGATAACTATGTATTGATTCCATTTTACTCTCTTTTAAAAGTAAATATTCTATGCTTAAAAAATTCTATTGCATTATATAGAAAATTGACTCACTTTTTATGAAAAAGGGAAATTAATGTCAACATTATTGGTTTTCCTTGTTTATTTGCATTGATTCAAATTTTATACAGTCCTTTCAATTTTTTGAATTTAATAAAGAAATAGAAATATTTTTTCTAATATAAACATTTAGACATTATTAGTAAATAAACTTAATACTCTAAATAAAGTTAGTTTCACTTATCAATATTAAGAAAAACAATAGGAAAATTTTAAAGTTTAACAATGTTAAAAAGAAAGTTAAATATTTTATACATTTTACGCATTCAAGAATTATAAATTTAATGCTAAATAAATTGGATTTCATTTATCAGTAATAAGGTAAAACTGACAACATGAAAACTTTTTGTTAAGATAAATTTAAATTACGTTAAGCGTTTTGCATAGTTACATTTATATTTTATATTTCAAACGTTTTTTGTTTCATTTTTTTAAATTGAAATAAAAAAAATAAATAAATAAAAATAAAAAAATCATAAAAGAGTAAAATAAAATGTTTTGTTTTTAGGTTGAAAATTAAATTATATTAATTAAATTACATTTCAAATTCATTAATGAATTATAATTAAACATGATGTGGTAGTCATAAATTTATTTTCCTTTTTATAATATTTTAAAATTAAACGGGTGATTAATTGTATTGTTCAAAATTTTTTATATTTAAATAATATGAGTAAGTGTAACAAAACCACTATTAAAAAATGAATCTATATAAATCAATTTTATTACATATCTACACAAAGTTACGTGAAACTATAGAAGAAATAAAGTTCATTCACTTGAGTCATGTTTGTTGAAATAGTTCTTTAGTTTATTTATTATCAATTGATTTTTAAGAAAATAAAATTAGATTACTTATATTTTTGAATAATATAAAATAAAGTTTCAATGTTAATGTAACTGTCAGTCTTGATAATGATTTTAAAGTAAAAATTCAAAAATTTTCAAATTAACTGACGCATTAAGCGAATATTTAAAACTTTGTTTCATATTATACATATTTATTCCAATCATTTTAATCTAATTTACATTATAGAAATAAAAATATTCATTTGAAACTGTAATGTTTCTGCAAGAGAAAATATTAATTTATAATACTTAACGCTTTTACTGTATTTTTTTGTAGCAATATAATTTCAAATGTTAATATTATGTTAAACATATGAAATTAGTTCAATTATTTAATGAAGAAACTAAGTTATTAAGTTTATATAAAATATAAACATATGCAAAGTGTGCGTATAAATAAATAGTTTTGTGAATATACAATATGATGTAAGATGTATAACATTTATATTTTTTTACAAAACTTAATTTCTTAAAGTTCAACAAGTACAAATTTAAATTGTATAAAAAAATCAGATCTCAAAATACGTAAGACATTAGTTAAATAATTTCCCAAAATTAAATATTCTTGAATAAAGACTTCCGTGAACAAATTAATTACTTTCATTTCATAGAAACATATATTTGCATTTCATGGAATTTTTTTCCTGGAAAATAAATACAGCAATTGAAAAATTTCCTATAGAATTAATTAAAAAAAACATGATAAAATGCACCTCATTTGAAGTAAATATTTAACCTCATTTGTAACACAATGATGTTCTTTTCTTAATTAAAGTATTTATTTCATGTTTTTATAAAACAATACTTTTCAAGGGGATTGTTTTTTATTATACGCATTGAAACGAGAAATGTAATATTTTAATTAAATTATTTTTAAATTTATCCCAACAAAATTAAATATGTAGTCTTTTTTACAAACGTATAATATTAAAATATATTATTTCAATAGTTTGCTTATGGTTTCCTTTTTTTAATTTTGTAGATTATCAACATAAAAAGAATACAGTTGGGTGTTTTAATCATGTCTAGTTCTTTAACATGTAAATATTATAATATGAAATTAAAAAATAACGGTTAATTTAATAGTCAAATACATTTTAAGAATTTCTCACATTTCTTACTACAAAACCTTAGAAAAAGTGTCAACAGTGTTATTTTATGATTTGTTTTGAAATTATGTACACAGATTAAAAATTTCGAAATAGTCACTTAGTTTATTTACTATGAATTATAATAAGGAATAAAGTTTAAATGATGTGTAGCGTAAGAAAAGAAATTAATGATTAAATTAAATGTTATATTAATTAATTATTAGACAAAGTACTTGGTTTCTTAACAGCGAAACCTTACATTTCTGCAATGCGAAATAATAATTTGTATAAGATTTCTTTCAAAGCCATTATGAGAAATATGAAATTATGCAAAGAGAAAGATTTTAAATTTAGAGATAAGTGGAATATTAAAACATGAAATTTTTATATGAAATGTTCTAATGCTGTAAAATGTAATAATACTGTAAGAATTATTTTTTGCAGCGCAATGTGTCACAAAACGCTAATTATCACACAAAAAATCAATTATGTAACATTAATATTAACATTTAAAAGAAATCAATGTAAAATATTAATATCTGTCGAGGATTATAAAAATGACTCTTGTGACTGAAATAATCATTAAAATATAAATAATTTTGAAAATTCTTGGAAGGTATAAATTTCCAGTAAATATTTTTGTAATTTAAAGTAAAATAATATTATTAATATTATTAAAACTACTGTTAATTTAATAAGAAGTGCAAATGTAGTTTTCTAACATTCATTAATTATTCTAAAATTTAAGTTTGGATTTATGAAAAAAAACTGCATTTACCCCCACAATAGAAGGTAATAGAAATTTTTAGAATGTATATTACTATTTTAAAAGAGCTACGAAATTCAAACGTTACTAAATACAGAAAATATTAATGCATATTAAATAAAAAATAGAAGCTAAGTAAATGATATTTGTTGTGGTGCGTTAAAAATTTATTTTTGAAAATATAATGATGAATATTGTTCTCAAATTGAATATAACCAACACTTATTATTTGCATGCAATACATCTATGCTATTACTATTCTATATTTTAATAATGATATTATTTGCAAAATTGGAATATTTGTTTCACATAGATATTATAAATATAGCTATATAATCTATGATACTAGATGAATCACATTTGTTTTATGTTCCAAAGAATTTTATCAAAATCGTATCTTATAATAACAATCACATTACATTCATGAATGGTTATAAGAATTTTTAATTTTAAATATTATCTGTATTTATAATTTTATCTTTAACTTTAATATAATTGTAGATACATCATTTTAACGAATGTATTAATATAAATAAAAGCTCTAAACTAACTTTTCAATTTCCTGTTGTATGTAATTCTACCAGCATAGATTCTAAAAAAATAATATTATTCTTGATAGGGTAACTTGAAACTAAGATATTCCTTTAAAACTAATTGTATTCTTATGCGATTTCACAATTTGTTTTACTAAAGTTTTCATTGTTTTTAGTAGTATAAATTAATATTCAGTATTTTGTAGCATGAAATAAAAACATTTAAAAGTTTTCGTTTGGATCAATCTTTTTTGGTCAAACATTCCTAAATATTTTTTTCTATATATATATATGTAGCGTGACTTTTATAATTGTTTTTAAAATTCAATGCAGGTATTTAAGTATTTAAGGCATCTATAATTGTAGAAAAATGATAAAATTTCCGTATTTGCGACATTGACTGTACATTTTTCAAACACCAGTATTTGTGAGTAATTCATTGACTTATTTTCTAAATATTAAAAGTTCATTTGACATATCTTCATGCCTCGCAATCACATAAAATAACATTATTTCTCATTGAACATATTTTAATGTTTTCATGAAATTTTCTCAGTAAAATGAATTTATTAAATATAATAATTTATAACTTTATAAAAATTTTTAGAATTAGAAGTATTTTGCTATGTAGATTATATCATTTAAAAGATCCTTGTTAAAAGTATTTCGTAATAACAAAATGGATTCGGTACATTCTCTAAGAATCACAAATAACAGTATAAGTAAAGCCATTTAACTTATTAAATTTTATTGAATAGATTTAAATTTAACTTTCCATCTAATCTTTCGATTTTTAATTTATTGCAGATTGTAATCATGCTGTAAAATATTAGTTATTTTAATTTTTGCTTAAAATTTTCAGAAGATATTGATTGGTATTGTTTTGTGGAAATAGAATTAAAACTAAGAATTTTCAAATAAACTCCTTAAGATTCTTTGAAAAATGTTATCATAAGACTATTTTATTGAATTGAACTTCGAATTAGTGATTTTGTATGATCTTAATTGATTTTGTAATTATAATACTGAAATTAATTTCTTCATTCTTCAAATTTAAGATGCATTTTAAATATGAAATTGGATTACATTTATACAATAGGAAAGTGATGGTGAAATATCTTTTATCATGATAACTCAAAATTCACAGATGTTCTCATCAAATTCTCTAGATGTTCCTTATACTTAAAAATATTGACTTTACTTACGAATGTCTGAAAATATATTATTTTTATATGTAAATGAACGTTAAAATATTTGTAAATACATATATCATTATGCATTTAACTTTAAAAATACTACATGGGAGATATTAGTAGGAAATATTTCTAAATTGATACAGGTTCTAAAGTAATTCTGATTTTTAAATTGTCTTTATATTTAGAATTGATTGAAAGATTTCTATACACACTGACAGTAATTTAAATTTGTTTCAACTACTTTTTATTTCTAGCAATTGTTAACATCAAATATTCTTTTATAACAAATTTTGTATTAAATTTCAACATTTTAGTTTAATTCCTCTATTAAACAAAGGAATCTACTTTGATTGTATTATTTTAAGAAAAACATATCTGCAAGGGAATATACAAAATTCTGGTGCAAGTTTTAAAATTGTTTTAATATTCCGTTATCTCTCGGTTTATTATAAGAAAAATAATCATTTTTATAAATTAAATTCTATTATATTCTCGATCTGATTGTTAATTAAAAAAATACCAGGATTCTTGTTCGAATTTTTAGTATTTCATTAGTATGCATATCAATTTTATTGTTAGTTTTATTATATGATTACATTTAGTTTATTTTCTACATTAAAAAGTATAACTTTTTCATCCAAAAATAGAATAAGTTATTACACTTCATCATAGAATGAATTGAAAATATGAATTGTTATAGATTTTGTGAAATTAGTACTCAGTTGAAAATTGTACTCAAGTGTATTAAGTGTTTGTGCTGCACATATTTTACTGTAAAATAATCTGTTTTATTCGAAATATTAGATCATTATTGAGATTATATTTAGTGATGAAAGAATAATAAATTATTTTGTGACTCTAACAGTGATGTATTTAGTATTAATTAGTTAAGCACGAAATTAAGCATTTCAATTAAGATTTGGTAAAAATAATATGTATGAACATAGCAGTTTAGATGGAGCTAATAAAAGAATTTATATGGCACGTTAAATGCATTTTGGTGTGTTGAAAAAAAATATCATTACTATTTTTAGAATGGATCATTGAATATGATATAATTCATCTTGCTTACTATCATGTTTATTTGGAATATAGAAATCTACCTGCTTACTAGCGAAATACATTGTTTAAATTGAAATACATTGAAGGTAAATAAAAATGTTTACTCTTAATAGGTTTCACTAAAAAAACTATATTTCAAGATTGAGATCAAACTCTAGAAATGGAATTAGATGAAAACTAAGAAACGAAATTCATGAATTTGCCAAAGAAAAAATTATTAGACTTTGAATGTATAAGGCACAAGATTAACTAAAATTCCTGTTTAAGCATTTTAGCATCACAATTTTTACAACAAAGCCATAAAACCTCAGGAATTACTCTGTAATGTTAAATTTAATACATTTTCTTAAACACACTTCTGAGTCAATTTTATCTGGTGTGCAATTAATCAGATTATAGAGCATCATTGATTGGATTACTGATACTTTACAATGCACGTTCATTTGTAATGATATGGAATTTGGAATTTCACGAAATTAATATCAGCTATGCAGTATATTAAATGTGGAAAATGAACTTAAATTAGTTCTCTGCATTCTCTGCAATAATTTGAATACAGAAGGGATTGTATCAATTTCCATCAGAGCATCAGAGCCTAAATAATATATTTACCAGCAGAAAAGCTTTAGTTTATAGATAATCGATACAATGTATAACAAAATATTTCTCATTATCTCAACAAAAACTTTTTAACTTAAAATATATAAAATATTTTATCAGATAGAAACTTTTTATTCATATGATTTAATGTAATATTCACATATTTTTAAGTTCAAGATCATTAAGCTCTTTAAATAAGTAAATAAATTACATTAAATTTTATTTAACTTAAAATCATTTTTTATTAGATCCTCAGACCAATGTGTGGTGAGAAAAATTGTCTGACAAGTACGATATACACAAAGACGCATATTAGTCCTCCTTATTTGATTGTGAAAAAATTCTAGTTGATAAGTTTGTTTAAAATTTTATGAACGTACTGATTTGACAAATAATCAACACAAATTATTTAAATATTCGAGTTTTAACTATTTCCCCTATTTAATATATATGTATTATACTTTTATATAAATATTTGTTTGCAGTATCAATCTAACATCCTTTGATTAGATTTTTTTCACAAATATTTATGTGTTGTTTTACAGATTTATAATGTTAACATTGCATTGCTAAAGCTATCATTAATTTATCCAAATGTTAATAAAAGTATTTATATGCAGAGTAATTTACTTTTTATAAAAGCTGAAAATATTTTTAGTCATGTAAAAAATGCTAATTATCAGTAATATGTAATTATATTTAAATACGCACTCAGTAAAAATCAAAACAATATCCTTGATGATACGTATTTGAAAAAAAATGTGCTATATCATAAAATTTTTTATGCATCTTAAAATATATAGCATAAAATTGAGGGCTGGATTTGCGAATAATGACTCCACATCTGAAAAACTCACTGTTTCCAGTTCCTAAAAGGTTACACACCCAGACCTTAATTTCTATTGATGACTCTAAGGACATGAATATATGAACCTGGAACATTCGAACTCTTTACTAAAGTAAAATGTTGCAACTATAAACTGACGAGATAGATAAATACTCTATTGACTTATTGACGATACCAGAGAAAAGATGAATTGGTGACGGAATCTTGGAAAAAACGAAACAGTATTTTACAGCTGTGATGCCAAAAACGCATTTTTTGGAACTGGTTTCATCGCTGGAAAGCGCATTAAGCACTTCAACACTGATTTTGAAGCCAAATCTTCTAGGATTTACAAAATTAGACTGCTTGGCGCTATATTCAACTATAGCCTAATAAATGTTCACGTACCAACACAAAGACAAAGATGATGAAAAAGAGGTTTTTTATGAAGAACTTGATAGCTTCTATCATTCATGCCCTAGAAGAGATGTCAAGAATATTATCAGGGGTTTCAACGCGAAAATTGGTAAGGAGAACGCACTTAGAACCACAATTGGAAAGCACAGCCTTCATGATGACTCAAACTACAACGGACAAAATATTGTCGGCATTACTGCCGAACACAACATGATTGCACCCAGCACCTTCTTTTCACATAAGAACATCTATAAGGTGACAGAAATCCTCAGATGAATAAACATTCAATCAAATCGACTATACGATGATCGATTCAATGCATGTCTGATGTTCTCGATGTTCGATAGTATCGTGGAGTGAACTTCGATTCTGATCACTACTTAGTCAAAGACTAATTAAGGATTAGAATCTCCAATGCACGCAAACCTAATGGAGAGTGATTTGAAAATAACTGCAATAAGTTTAAAACTGAGGAGATCAAACGCGCATACTAGACATGGTTGCCAGACGCTCTTAAAGATAAGAATATTTACCGCATCCAAGATATTGATGAAAATGTATTCTCTAATGCTGTTGTTAAAACGAGCAAAAATATTGGGGGTAACACTAAGAGGTCTGAGAGGCTGGATTGGTATGACGATGAATGTCATGCAACTTCCCAGGAAAAGATTGATTTATATCGAAAATTCTTAGTAGAAAGGATTCAAAAATCTCCTTGGAGTAGTACAGGGCTGCGAGAAAAGAAGAAAAATAGTTCATAGGATTAAAGAAAGGAGATTCCACGAGGATCTACTACGAGATGTTGAATAACTCTATAGATCAAACGAAAGCAGAGCTTTCTTTCATGTGATAAACATCTACCGCAGAAATTTCAAACCTAGAACAACTCTATGCAGAAATGGGAATTAGAAAATTTTGAGTGACAAATATAAGATAATGCAAAGGTGGAATAAGCATTTTCCTGATCTTCTGGACAGGGATTATCAACCGCGTGATTTCAGCTACTCACAAAATATTAATCATGAAATGATGGACCTACCTTTGCTTGCTAAAGTTGTAAAAGCCATAAATAAGTTTAAAAAAATCATTAGGCCCCTTTCCCAGATACTATTGTCTCAAAATTTCTAAAATATGTTGGAGAAGATATAACTAAAGTCATTTACCACATTATGTTATAAGTATGGGAGACTAAAACGCTTCCTCAGCAGTGGATACTCAGCACTATATGCCCCATTCCCAAAAAGGGAGACGTATTGGAATGCTCTAACTATAAGGGAGTGAGCCTCTTAGGCACAACTTATAAGATCTTCTGTATTATACTCTTCACGAGGCTGTCTTCCCATGCCGAAAAAATCATTGGTGATTACTAGAGTGGATTCCAAAAGGATCGGACCTCAAGTGAACAAATATTTAATATACGGAAATTTATGGAAAAAACTAAGGATTTTCAAATCTTTTTATTGATTTCCAAACAGCGTATGATAGCATTAACATAGAATTGCTTATTAATTTCTTAAGACAGTTTAACATACCAGAAAAACTATATGATTCTAAAATGATACTGAAATGAGAGTAAAGATCCAAGATAGCTTCTTTGAACCTGTTGAAATAAAAAGTGGTGTTAGGCAAAATGACGCATTGACATTCCCCCTTTTCAACCTCACTCTTTAAAAAATAGTAAGAGATTCAAAAATAAACACTAGATTATTTAGAACCATTATTTTTTGCTTTTCTATCTATTTTTGTTGTTCCTAAAGTTACAATATGAGCATATACTAATATTATGCCTTTATAGCTTTCTGAGATATAACAGACTTTTTCTTTAAATTATCCGAATAATAACAGTATTTTCTTACAATTTTCTTTTCAATTTAATATTTTTTATAAATATTGAAAATAGAGATTTACCTGTATTTTTTATTAATAATGCATACTGATATAAGCAATACACATTTCGATTAGTTTTTTGAAAATTTACATTTTTGATAATATATTTTGATAGTTAATATAATAATTTTGAAAAATATAATAATTTTGATAGTTATGTGTCATGCTGAGTTTAAAGATAATGCATTTTTTATTTGATGCGATTTCTTTAGTATATGATGTTGAAATATTTTCAAAGCACTCCATAATTTTTTATTATATTCTTTATATACATGTGTGATTATAATATAAATACTACAGTGTCAAAATGTTTTTCAACAAACAATATAAATATTAAAAAAGGATAAATTTTGATTCAAATAAATTTGAAAGAATTTCTGCTTAAAATTTTAAAGTTACGACTTTATGCTGAATGCTTCAAATGGTTTTGAAAGCGAGTTTTTTATAATAAAGTAAAAAAATGTCTTTACTGCATGTAGTGTTATGTTAAAACATAAAGGGGTAATTTTTTGAATCAGTGAAATATGTTACTTTAGGATGGCATGTCATTAAAGGTTTAGTAATGAGCTTGTATCAAAGTCATTAAATAATTACAAGAAATTTATTCCTTTCCCCGAATAAAGTATATACTTTTAATTAATTATTATAATATAAAATAACATTTTCTGTTAGAAAAATTTAGTTTCCTATTAAGCTTTGTTCTTAAAGTAATAAGGAAAAGTAACTTTCTGAATAAAAGGAAGCTCATGAATAAAACACCCGTTGGACTGAGAAGAAGAATTTTCTCACTAATATAATAGCTCCCTGGTTGTTTGTGTAATGACATCTATTTTACTCTCCTTTCAGGAAGTTTCTTTTACTGTGCTGAATGAAATTCAATGCTTTAATGGGTTTGATTCAATTTATTTAATTCATAAACAAAGAATAAATAAATTATTAGAAAATTTTATTAAGTAAGATATAGTTATTACAAAAATATTGATAAAAGTGCAAGAGATAGTAATCAAAGAGCAGAAGAGTTTTAAAAAATTTTATTGTTTGTCGCATAGTTCAAAACGACTATAGCGTAAATTATATATTTAAATCCATTACGTACCTAGATAAATGAGTTTATTTGATAAAATATGAAAAATACTAATAAGAAGTTTTATTTCTTTTTCATTAAGTAGTTTTCTCATTGAAACTAGGTATATTCACTTTTGTTTAGACAGTTATTTTCAGTTTTGTTTTACGATTAATTTGCAAAAACAATCCAAATTGTCTTTGAACTCAAGCTAGACATGAAACTGGCAGCCTAGAACTCAATTTATTTCTGATTTCAATTTAATTATGTGAAAATACTACCCAGTTTTGAAATTATAAATATATTTAAAGAATTCCCAACTGATACTGTTTCAGTTAGTTTTGATTTTGGGAAGTATTTAGTTTGGATTGTTCAAGTTCATTTTAAATTATATCCATTGAGTTTTTTTTTATAAAATTTAGATATTATTTATGAATTTTGATAAATTGCTATTCTTATTGGACATTTGAATCACGATCAAGTGACGAGATTTACCTCAATTTACTCACTTCTATAGAATTAAAACAATAATCCATTGAACAATTTCTTTTGTGGAATGTTTTAGAATGGTTTTCCCACACATGAAAAAACACATAAATATAAGAAGAATACAATTAATGTATTGATACACAACAGCCATAATCTGATGTGAACATGCTTTAATAAATACCTTAATACGCAACAATCTTCAATTTTATCAGAATCCATCACTTACAGATCACTTATGGAGTAGTGGTTTTCAATCAAGAGAAATATATAATGACCTTTTTAATTGATATATATTTTTATAAGTACACATTTTACAACATATTCTTTGATAATTTAAAAAAAAGATATAATTTTAAAAATGTATTATAAGTAAGCAATTATTAAAAACATAATAAGCAGAAAAAATGAAAAATGTTAAATTAAATACAAGGGATTATAATTTATTATAACTAAGATCTTCATTTCTTGCTACTTACAATCAGGTTTTCGTATACAGAATATATTTTATTATACTTAGTCGTTAGTATGTGCATTATAAGCAACAATCGAAAATTGACTTCACCAAAACATGTTACAACTTTTGTATCTGTATTTCAATCTATATAAAATATATGATTAAAAATATAATTTTTAGAATTAAGGAATCAATATCGGTAATTCTCTTCATTGTTGTTTAATGTTATACAGAATTTTCATGACCTTATTAATATTAGCCAAAAGCCAAGCATGCTATCTGTATGGACTTATGGATTCTTAAAACTCATGTCATAAATATTGTGTCAAGGAATGAAGCCGTTTAGGAAATAACATGTCTTTAACAATGTCTGCAGTTTTGTTGTAGAATGTCATCATAACCAATACTTCGATTATCTTGGCGTTGCATCACAATCAGCAGCATCTTCAATTAGTGGACCAATAACTAAATTAGACACATCAATGTCGTCACTGTCAAATTTCGATTCAATATGCCGCTCTATGATGGATTGCCAGATCAAATAAGTCATTGCCATGGAGAACTATATTGTTAATATGGATTAAATATAACCAGATATTCCATTACATGGAGAGTAAAGGCATAAGAAACCTCTGAATATGCGTTGATTTTTCGCATTTGTAGCTCTATAAATAATAATACTGTTGGATTTCATTTTGTATATAATTTAGAACCTCTGTACTGTATTCGAAACTTTGATAATGTTACGCTTCAGAAAAGCAATGCATTAGATTAAATGCACATTGAAAAGAATACTTTCAGGTAGATTTATTAAAGGTGTATTACGTTTCGATTTTGAATTACTAAACAACTATTTCCAAATATGTTTTATTTGATTTAATAAGAATTCATAGAGTTAAAATTCTCAATGAGCAATACTAATGATTGAGATCTAAGCTATGGTTACATATATTTACATCTCAACTCTTTCTAAATGTTAAAATTAAGAATGAATGTAAGAGGGGCAGTTATACTTATTTTGTAACAAAAAGCAGCTTGATATTCTGCAAGTCAACAACAGATAGTGTTTCTGAGTAAATTACAGGCTCTACAATTGGGGTTGGTTGAATGAAATTATAGTTATCACTTGTGTGTGTGCAATTATGACGTTAAAAATATAGATCTATAATAATTTTTTTGTCATGGAACAGTAGTTGGGAATATTTAAGGATACTTTTTTTATTTATACATCTCAATATGTTATTTCCATTTAAACTAATATTTAAAATATACTTTTATTTTTTGAAATTTATGAGAATTTTAAATTATATTAAATCGAAATAACTTATTTTTTAAAGAAATGCTCTCAGTTTGTTGTATTAGTGTAGTTCAAAAATAATTCTGTGTTTTTTTTAAGATTAACAATTTTAACGTCATTTTAATTCTTTGAAAATTAAATAGTATACTATTAAAAATAAAAACTAAAAAATAATTATAACTGATACATATTTGATTTACTGTCAATTATATAATGTAAAAACAGACAATTTTGATATGAATATATTATTAGAAAAATAATATTTTTTTATATTATACAAAATTAATTTTAGCCTATAAAATTTAACAACAAATAATAATTTAGCGTGAATTAAACAATACATGTAATACATACATGTATTTTTATACTTCTTCTTTTTAATTAACAAAAGGTAATCATTTTTTTCAATTATTTAAATTAATTTTTATTTTCAATTTTGTAATACAATCTATTGAAATTTAAATTGATAAATTGAAGGATTCTGTAATATGAATAATGAAATAAATTGTATATGTTGACAGAAAATAATCTTATACCTCTTCAAATGCCAAACTTCTCTTAGACAGGATATATGATTAAATAAAGGGAAACTTGAAGTGAAAGATTTAAACTCCAACACAAACATTGAATTTCAATCATTGATGAAATGCAAATTCAAAATTGCTTTTAAAATTGTATGCTACAATGAAAGTTAAAGAGGAAATGACACTAGTTTTAGTTTCCACTACGAAAACTTAAACTATGTATCTAGTTTTGTCATAAAAGCTTACATTTTAGTTGTCGTTCATGTTATTTAATAGATGAATTTCGATTCTCTCGTTCTTTTTTATCTGTTACTATTTTAATTGTGAAAATAAATATTACACTAAACTTACTTTTAGGTGAACTAAGATTCTTAGCTACATCGAATCACTGTTGTTGTATAAATTGTTTTTCATAACAAGAATCTTATCTTCAATTTAAAATTAAATATCTAAAACTCTTAAGTTTTAATTTATTGAAGCAACCTCAAACAACAAGCCAACCTGCATTTATTTAATAAATTTATTCATGTGAAATTTGCAAGATATATTTAAAAGAAACTTTCTATTGAAAAACTAGTACCATATTTATAAAACGAGAGAGTAGGCTTAGTGGTATTTATGATTTTCAAAATTATTGATATCACAATTCTAATGACGAGAGACATATTATTATTAGTTTTAAATGTTATGATAATTACAAATATTAATGAGTGAATCGTAACTTTTAGAAAATTATTTTCTTATTCTAAGAGGAAATAAACTACACTACTGGCCATTAAAATTGCTACACCAAGAAGGCGACATGCTACAGTCCTGAAATTTATACGAAAGGAAGAAGGTGCTGTGATGTGCAAATGATTAGCTTTTGAGCGCATTCAGACAAAGCAAGTGCCAGTAGCGACACCTACATTGTGTTTAAATTAGGAAATTGTTCAGCCGGTTCCTCATACACAAATTACATTTGAACGTTGTTGCCTGGTGAAAAGTTGTTGTGATGCCTCGTGTAAGAAGGAGAAATGCCTATCAGCACGTTTCTGACTTTGATAAAGGTCGAATTGTAGCGTACCGGAATTGCAGTTTATATTATCGCATTATTGCTGCTCGTGTCGGTCGAGATCCAAGGACTGTTAGCAGAATATGGAATCGATGGGTTCAGGACAGTAATACGGAACGCCATGTGGGATCTCAACGGCCACCTATCACTAGCAGCCGAGAAGACAGACATATTATCGGCATGGCCGTAATGGATCTTGCAACCACATCACGAGCCGTGAGTCAAGAAAAGGGGTAGTTTGGAAGACAAGTGTTTGCACGAACAGTTCGAAGACGTTTGCAGCAGCATAAACTCTCAGCTCGGAGACCATGGCTGCGGCTTCCCTTGACGCTGTGTCATAGACAATAGAGCCTGCAATGGTGTGATCAATGACGAACCTGGGCGCATGAATGGCGAGACGTCATCTTTTCAGATGAATCCAGGTTCTGTGTACAGCATCATGATGGTCGCATCCGTGTTTGGCGGCATCGTGGTGAACGTACACTGGCAACGTGCATTCGTCATCGTCATACTGGCCCATCACCTGGCGTGATGGTATGGGGTGCTATTGGATACACGTCTCGGTTACTTCTTGTTCGCATTGACGGTGCTTTGAACAGTGCACGTTACATTTCTGGTGTGTTATGACCTGTGGCTCTACCCTTTATTCGAGCCTTGTGAAACCCTATGTTTCAGCAGGATAATGCCCGACCGCATGTTGCTGGTATTGTACGGACCTTCCTTGATACGGAACATGTTCAGCTGTTGCCCTGGCCAGCACGTTCTCCAGATCTTTCACCAATAGAAAACGTCTGGTTAATGGTTGCCGAGCGACTGGCTCGTCACCAAACGCCAGTCACTACGGTTGATGAACTGTGGCATCGTGTTGAAGCTGCATGGGCATCTGTACTTGTACATGCAATCCATTCTCTGTTTGACTCAATGCCCAGACGTATAACTGCTGTTATTACTGCCAGAAATGATTGTTCTGGGTACTGATTTCTCAAGATCTATCCAGCCAAATTTTTTGAAAATTTAATCACTTGTTATTTTTAGATAATATATTTGTCCAATAAATAGCATTTTGTTATCTGCATTTCTTCCTGGTGTGGCAACTTTAATGGCCAGTAGTGTATTTATAAGGCAGTATTACAATATATATATATATATATATATATATATATATATATATATATATATATATATATATATATATATATAT
>JAPDSC010037677.1:1248436-1270407 GCA_026290005.1 Latrodectus geometricus
TTCAAACATTTAAAGCTAGATAATTATGATAAAAATAATTATGGGGTTTGTATATCAATATATTCGGAGATTGCAGTTTTTATATGAGTAATTATGTCAGATTATGGCTGAATTCCTGTCTCCTAGGCTCTGGGTCCTGGGTTTGAATTCTGGTTCTGGCATTGATGTCCTTTCTCTCGGTATTTCCTTGTCCTTTATTCTGTGTTGAAGAATGATTGTGGCCCGAAATGTATGAGGGAAAGAAGTGGGTAATGCAACTCGCCTCCATGACTTGGTTTATGGGTCCCCTAGGGTAACGCTAAAAGAGAAGCAGTTTCTGACCTTGTTGTAACGAAGGGTTAGACACCCAGTGCTTCGCTGTTAGAAAAAAAAATAAACGGCAAACTTTTAACGTAATGAAAAGGATATTAATTGATTTTGATATATATTTATATTAAAATATATGAAAATAAATAATTTTCAGGTGCATTTTTTAAAATTATTTTTTTATTGTAGCTTATTTTTATATTGTGCTTTATTTTCATCATCATTACTTACGAATAATTATGCTTTACATTAGCAAAAAAGAGTAAACAAAGTATTTTCATTTCTTAATGATTATGTTACTTTGAGTTCTGTTTGGATTTATTTACACTTATTAACATTATCTAAATACTTCCATAAATGACATTCTAAAAAAAAAAACTTTAATCTTTTTATTAAAAATTATTAGATTAAATTTTCCAATATACAAAATATATCAGAAGAGATGTTAATTTTATCATTGTTGAATATGAACTGTATCCATTATAACTTAGCATACTTGTGTGCATACATACATATTGAATTATTATTCGATATAATATTACTAAAGGACTTATTGTGAAAATAAAGTACGTTTTAAAAAATGAAAAAAATAAGTGTTTTATAAAGAAAATAATCATCCCTTCCTAGCTTTTCAAATTTAAATAATATATTGAATTATACCTTCTTATTATCATTGTGTAAACGTCAGTACATTTTATAAGTTACGTAGGAAAATGATACTCTCAATATTTTATTCACTGAAAAAGATATTTAAAGAGTGCTATAGTAATAAATAAAAAATAATTTTCTCTCCTAGTTTTTTTCCCCACAAGAAAAATATAGGGTTCTTTGTTAAAATCTAGTGCTGTTGATATGATTCCCTGCTTCAATTTCTTTCTTTAGTTTAGCAGTCAGAGCAAGAGTATTAAATAAGATCATGGTCTAATATATATATATATATATATATATATATATATATATATATATATATACCCTAGAGTACCATTTCACACCTTAAAACTTTACTTTTTTTAATTTGAAAATAATTTAATTTTTTTATTCGTCATTCAAAATATTCTCAGCTTATACTGAAATATGATTTTATTCTTTTTGTCACAAAATTTATATAATATTTTATTTTCGAACATGCAATATATTATAGAATAAAAACAAATTTGATAAAAAAAAAGCAAAGTATTTCCCACTTTACTTTCATAAACATCCATTCTTGATTTACACTTAATTAATACTATTTTTCTCATTTTATTTCAATTTATTGAAAACCATTCTTTTATTTAAATTAGTTACAATAAAGATAAAATAATCTTGCCTCTAAAATATATCTATGATATGCCACTGCAGTAGTTGTGAAGAATCTACTCATTCGATCAATATGCTCAACATGAAGCTGAGGCCATTGTAAGAGCAAGGTAGAAAAGAGAAACTGTTTGCTTAAGGAGAGCTTGTTTCTTCAAGAAAATAATGAGGAAACGATGTGTAACACAGGACATTTTTAAGCAAACATCTGAGGAAAACAGAGCAGTAAAATGAGAAGAATGCTAAAATAGAAGAAAACAAATACTGTTACACTGAGTATGGTAATAGTATAATTAATTGAAAATTATTCAACTGGTAAATGAAAAATTAAGGAAAAAATTATTTAGGAAGGAATTTTACACACTGCTGAAAGAAAGGCGGGTTAATTTTTATACAATTTCAAACTCATGGAAGTTAGTTTAAATATAATTAAATTGTTATTATTTCTTTGATAACAAATAAACACATGTAAAGGTAAATACATATAATTTTATCAATTATATCTATATGCAAATGTAAATGGAAAAATGTTTGTCAGGATGAGGAAAAACTAAAAAAGTTTGAGTTTTTATCATTTATTAGATCAATTTTATTTGTTAAAATATCTTTATTAATATAAATGATTTAAATTTCATTCTTAAGTATTTTCATTAATCACCCTAATGATTTAGTATTTTAATATTGACTATATTTTGTAATAAACCCATGTTTTTTCATAAAAATATCAGGCAAGTATCATGAAATAAGACTTTTTAATAACTCTTTGTATATAGAATGCCAAGGATAATTTTATTCGCATAATCATTATATTGCTGGTACTAAAACAAAATATGTATTACACTTATAAATAATTTTACAATATGATGAAATTTTCTTGTTTTAGATTCTTATTTCAGCAAGTTGTTTCTTTTTAGATTTGTAAACATCTTCTTTTTTATCGATGAAAATGGCCTTTTATGTAAGATTGTTTCATTTTAATGTACAGTTGTATAAATCAATTCGGAGACCTACTCTATTTACGTTTCTTGAGAATCACAAGATGTTTCTGCAGAAAATCGAAATAGTAAGTAGGTTGAAATCTTATATATTTTTATATTGTATTTTTATCATTGCACAAATAGCAGGCATTTTTATTTTTAGGACAAGAAAATATACTTTGTTAAGAAATAAATTCCTTTCAGATGTGTTTTTTTATTTAAATGCAATGTTTAATAGTGGATTGACTTTCAATGTTCAGATTGAATAAATGTTACTGTAAAACTTCTAGGAGAATTTATATTGATATTGATATCAATTTTTTATATAAATTGGTACATTAAAAAAGATTCTTTTATTTAATAGGATATACCATTTTTTGCTTGTTAAATAGTCTTTCAGCATTTATCTGATGTTTCTAAAGCCAATTACGAATTTTTGGAAGATAATGTATTAGTAAGATTAAAAATTTTCACAAATGCAAAAAATTTTTCCCAGTGATGAAACTTTAACCTTTAAAATTTTTTTTTCAAACATTTAAAAATATTTACATTTTAGAAGGGACAATCTCAGTTAAATTAATATAGGGTTGCAAAGAATATCATAAAAATGATGATATTTACTTTGATAATGATTATGGCATATCTTTTTCACAATGAAATTCATTTATTAATTTTTAACACAATAGTAAACACAATAGCGAACGATATAATTTAATTTTTTACAAAGCTACAAAAATTTAAATATTTAGAACCATTTTTAATTTTTTTCTGCTTTAGGAATATACATGATACAATTATATTGTATTAATATAAGATCTGTACGTATATTCTAAACTCAAAAAGGAGTAAAAAGAAATTAATATACTGTGAATTTTTCCCATGTAATGTGATTTCAAGTATGAATATGATAGGGTTGATAAATGATTCAACATGTATAAGGAAACTACATATTTTCTTATTTATTTTCAAAGTTTGATTTCCATCATTGATTTCATAAGTAAACAATGGTTTTATGATATTTTAACATAAAGTATAAAAAGCATTTATTAAAATTCAAAATATATTGAACTTTTTAATGTTCAAAATTCCAAAATTGATGAATAGGACATTATGAACATTGTAATTTCAATTAGAGTTTAGGAATTATTTAGTGTATGTTATTATGTTATAAATATTAAACTATAAACAGATGATATAATTATAAAAAAACATTTTAAAATAAATAAAGAATATATTGTCTACATTAAAAATGTTAAAGAATGAAAAAAAATCAACAGAATTGGTAAAAGCTATTAAAATCACATTCGTAACTTTCAATCTAAGAAATAAACTTTTAAATATATAAGAGCTGTAGCATTTATTCCATAATTTACATTACTTATTGATTTTTACATATTCCCTTCAAGCAGAGTATTTTACATTTTATGTTTCTAATGTTTTCGGAAAATAATTGCAAACTATTTTTATGTGCTATCCGTAATGAAAACAAAATATATTTAAACATTAATTTATTAAGATTTTTTTAAAGCATTCTTTGTAGTGTAAACGTAAAATTTTTCTATGCTTAATTTATTTAAATCTTATTTATATATTTTAAGTAGTATATACGCTGACCACTCTGTCTAGTGGTCAATGTACTTGACTGTTTATAGGGGAGATCGTGGGTTCAAATCTCGGTTCAGGCATGGATGTACTTTCTCTTTCTCCTTCCCTTGTATGAATAGAATACGAATGGTTGCCTATTCTATAAATAGGTACCGATGAGGTGCGTGTACTGAGGTAGTTGATCATCCCACCAAATTATAATTCAGTTGCGGAGAAGTGGAGCAGTGTACCCCATATTGCCAAAGCATGGCAATACGGGGTAATACGAAAAAAAAATAGTGTATACCAGGTGTCAAAATTAAGCGACATATACGTTTATTGGTGGTACTAATTAAATTAAAAATTTATTTAACTTAACTCAAATTTGTCTATGACAAAACTATTATTTACAATTGAAATTTTCTGCTTTTTGAGCTATGAGCTCAAACTTTCACTACTAGAAAGCATTTTTTAAAGAAATTATACATTTATCATAAATTTATGATCGTTTTCAAAATACTTTACTCCAAATAATGTTAAATATGACTGGCATCAATGTCAGCCGAACTCATTGTGTCTGGGAAATATTGGGATCATGCTGTAAAAGGTTGTCTTTAGAAAGAGCATCGTAAGTTATCCCAGTTTATCAGGCATTTTAATGTCCCCCAAAATAAAAATTAACATGAAGATAGGGTATGGTATATTAGGACAAAAAAGGCCACGGATCAGGAATGTGATGATTAATCACATGATTAATCATCACACAGTGATTTTTGAGGACGTTCGTAACACAACGGTTAATGATGAAGAAATACAATCGTAAATAAAACTGTGAAAAACCACTGACTTGTTGGCAGATTCATTGCAATTCTATTTCCTAACAACAAAGTTTACTACATCATTTATTTTTCAATGAGTTAAGTTCTAGAGTTTCAACAACATAATTGATCTTCAGCTAAAGATTTGCTTTGTTTAAGGGAAAAAACATAAATGGTTTATCTGTCTACAGGATATTAATTGGACATTCTGAATCATTCTCAAGGTAATCTAGAAATTTGAATAAGATACGTGTAGAATCTCAAAAATATTTGAAAGCAATGTCTGTGTAAGGTGAATCTTGTGCGGATTTAATGATACTTCGCAAAATTTTCTGATCGTTGAACGAGGCATATTTATTTATTTCTGTAACACAACACATATTTTTATCACTGAGTGCTACCCTCTTCCCCTTAAAGCGCAAGCGTTTTCATTTTTTTCTACGAAAACAGATTTTATCCTTTTTTTCCAAAAAACATTAGTTTTCTCTTCTCTTAAATGTACCTCTTTCGAAACAATTTTTTTCAAATTTCATATCATTATTCGAATTTTTTTGTCAATAGATCATTCAAAATTCCAATTTTTTGTAAAGCATTGAATGTAGAATTATCGTTTTACTTAAACAATGTAAAAAACTAAAAAGTTTGATCTAATAAACATAATATTATTTCAATTATCAATTATAAAAAGCGTTCACATTAAAAGAAATCACAGCAGCAATTTTAGTTTTTAAAACAACTATTGTTTGATGTCATAAAAAAAATTCGTTTCAGTTCCTTTATAGCTTAAAACTTTTGTTCAGAAATTAAAGATCTATTAAATTTTCAATCGAATTTGTGATTCGCAGTGTTCTTGCATTCAAGAAAATGAAAGGAAACTCAAGTGTCTCATTTGAAAGACATATTGAAGTTTAATATTTTATTTTTCTATTAATGTGCGTTTTTTAATTACAGTTGAGAGGAAACAGTTTGAGTATATCTGAGGGCAATTGCTGTCTTAGGTAGAGTGAGTTTACACTTTTTAAATATCGTTTTGTTCATTTTAAATATTGCATAATCTAATACTTTAAAATAATCCATGGATAAAAATGCAATGAAATCTACATAAAACGCCAAAAGTTACATAGTAAATATTTTTAATTTACTATCTTTGATTGGATGAAATTTAAAATAAATTTGAAATTGTTTGTTTGTTTCACTCCAAACTATATTCTCATACCTTTACTGTAACCTACACAAAATTTCATAAATTGCTTGACAATAATTTCGTCTGCAGAGTCATTAAAGGAATTCATTTGATTCTGGAATTCCTGTATGAACTCAAATCGTATCATATTGTGTAGCGTAGAAAGAACCTACCAAATTTCAAAATTTATCACACTGTGTGTTTCCATATTTTTTCTCTTTGGGTGTCAAAGAGGAAATATAGCTTACTTGATCTTTAAATTCTATCCAGTGTGATTATGGATTGATTTAAGGTTTGGGGATTATTGCTGGCTGAGAGAAGGACTGCGCCTACATGAGTGAAAGATCTCGTGTTCGATTCCCAGTAATTTTGTGCAGCAAGCGTTGCACTTCTATTGTTTGCATGCATGGGTAACAAAATTATTTTTCGTATGAACGTCTGTTGGGATTTTTGCAGTTTTTTCCTTGATAACATTTTTCCTTTCCGAATTTCTTAATTGGAAAAGCAAAGATTTGATGAATCTCACATAAATGATTTCGGCTATAGTGTTGATAATTACGTAGTGTCAAGTAATTTAAAATCATAAACATCAATGATGGAACTGGAATAAAACATTGCCAAAATTTGCTTAGTTGTAATCAAGTAACGGAAAATATGAAGTCTAAGTAATGCATGACTCCCTCAAAAACTATTTTAAAGGGGCAATACTTTTCCATAGCTGTTAAGCCAATATATTGGTAAATTATAAGCAAAAAACGCAAATTTGGTTTAACCTAAGCATTTTTAAGTGTCTGTGGCTGAAAAGTCATTTTTAGCTGACAGAAATTTTTGTGATCATTTGAACTTTTGTTATTGATTCGACAACAGATTTATTTCTTTAAACCCAAATAAGTCAAATTACTGCATCTTCTCAACCGATCGGAAAAATCGGAGTGCCATCCATCTGGACTTAAAAATTCAAGACACCATTATTCAACGCATTGACAATCCTAAGTACCTGGGAGTGATACTGGATCCAGAACTGATATTTACAAAACACATGAAAAAAATGGCATACAAAGGCCTTAAAAAATTAAACATCCTTCGCAAACTCTGCGGCACAAACTGGGGCTTAAGATCATCGACATTAAAAAATACCTACTGCACTGTTATCAGGCCTGTACTTTAATATTTCTCGCCCATCTGGGCTCATGCATCTGAGTCTGTGAAAGACACTTTAGATTCAGTACAATATAGAGCATCAAAGATCATCATTGGTGCAGTGTCCTCTACTAATAACATCAAGGCCGAACTTTAAAGTGGCCTTGTTTCCCTTGAAAACAGAAGGAAACTTGCAACCCTGAAATTCACCAACAAAATCAGGAGCCACAACAACGACCACCTCGCTCACAGGGCTTTTAATGCTAGGACAGGTACATCAAGGCTTCGAAGATCATCAACGATGCAGTTTGACAGTGACATCAGAAAGGATATCCATCTTGACCATACCTCTCTGGAATTTTCCCAAGAACCACTTCTACCCATTAAGCCTCCTATAAGTACTATTATCAATACAAACCTTTTGGAACCATGTTCTAAAAAAGAACCAACTCAAGATTTATTACAGAAAGGTGAAGATACAGTTCGTTCACTGGCAAAAGATAACAGCGCAATTGTTTACACGGATGGTTCCTTTGACATAGACTGTAATAGAGGAGGTGCTGGCTTCTACATCCTCTACCCCTCAGAAAATGTCAAGCTTAAAATACCCACTGGCCAAATTTCCTCAAACTTCACTAGTGAACTAGGTGCTATTAAAGAGGCTCTTACCCATTGTCTCTATTTTTCTCACTTTGATGACTCGATTGAACAAATTATAATTTTCTCAGACTCTAAATTAGCTCTAGAAGCCATACGAAACGGTGAGTTAGCACTCGGGAAATATTAATACCCTTCTTCACTCACTAAATATTCCATGCATTCTCCAGCGGATTCCTGCACATGTGGGTATTGAGGGGAACGAATGTGCAGATACCCTTGCAAAAGAAGCACGAGATAAAGAGCTACCTCAACCTGTACAGACGCAAATGCCGTTGCCAGGCGAAGGGTCTACGATCAGCATTTTGGCAAGGCAACAATCCCTGATCTAGACTGCCCAAGAAACCTCTCCTCCACAATAGCTCGGCTACATACTGGACATTTCAAGGGCATGAAGATATCACCAACTGGTATTAAATCCTATCCCAACTGCGAGCACTGTCCTCAATCCGAACTAACTCCAGATCATGTCTTAAACCGCCAAGCCATTATCCGCTCCCTCTTCGAACTTGGAGCTCCACCAATTGAGATCCTCCATGACCATCGGGCTCCAGAATTGGCAGATCTCATCAACAAGACTTTTGGTGGACTGTAGACTTTTTGTTTTTTGCACTTCACACTTACTCATAGACACGACAATAACAACAACAACAACAGATTTATTGGTATCTTAATGAATTGCATCGAAAGGCACATTTAAACAACATCGAAGCTATCTTGTTACTGATTGAATTTTATTTTTCTTCAAAAATTTAATTTTTTACTGAATAAATTATATTTTCAGACAACGAGTTACTAAGAGAATCAAAGTTTTAAATTTAGATGCTTAAATATTTCTGAAATTTGATATTTGTAATTCAATACAGTATGAATTAGCATAATATATGCTAATATTTTAAAATTTTCAAATATATGAAGAATAATTAATTTGAGAGTGTAGTTGACGTTTAATTTTAATTACGATATATTATTCACAAGAGAATCAAAAAATGATGTAACTAGTTGTAAGAATCATAAGTTTCAAGAATCAATAATATTAAATGTAAAATTACTTTGGTATATATAGAATTAAAATGAAATTTTTACTTTATATATATGTTATTATAGAGATGAAATGTAGGGCTTACGCTAGACTAGCTGACATCAAATAAAAATTTTTTTAAATACGTCCTTTGTATTTATAATAAAATAAAAGCAAATATACTTTAGAACCTCATAAGAATTTTTTAAAATAAGTTATTACGCTTTCAATGCAGTTTTATTTATGACAACAGGCAGTTCATATTATTGGTTCACAATGTGATTTTATTTATTGAAATAAACAAACTAGTCCTATGAGAAAAACATTTTTTTTCATCAGATTATTTTATTTCTGTCATTATTTCTGTTGGTAAAGTATTTAACTTCTCTGATACATTAGGTTTGAGAGAAGTTAAATTAGTTCTCTCACACATTAGGAATGAAAGAAGCTAAATTCTTATGAAAACAATTTAGTGGAAATGAATATATTCTTAAATAGTTGATGTACATTTTGGTATGAAGTTAGATTTCTGTTTTTTAAGAAATATTAGATAAAAAGTAGGTAAACTTGGTATAATAGTTTCCTTAAAGTATTTAAAATTTCTTAGGATAAGCTTCGTTATTAAAATTCATTAGAAAAGTTTATCATAATATCTTTTTTAATAATTACGTCATAATAACACAGACTCAAAAATAAATATTTGTAATTGAATCAAGACCCACAAATGAAAATCAACTTCTTTTTGGGATTATTTATGATCATTCAGAGATTTTTTGTCACTAGCCACTTAAATAAAGTGCTTATCCCAAAAAACTCAGATACATTGTTTCTCGTTTTTTTACTTTTTATGCATTTAGTAATTGAAAACACTTTCTTTTTATAAAAATTCTATTACAATAAATAGTTGAATAACAGATTGAAATTGTAATGTAGATTAAACGGCTTGTGTCATAAATAAATAAACCATTTATTAACGTTTGAGACACACTGCGCATTTATAAATACTTTTTTCTGTAATATTTTTATTGCTTCAAACTTGTTGTTAAATGAAAAATAACTCTAAATTGTCTTAAATGTCATTTTATCTTTAATTTTCTATATAATATTTATTACTTATAAGGGTAGCAACTGTTTGTTTTAAATATTATGAATTGTCGACAAAATATGAATTTTCATTAAAGATGTAATGTAGATATAAGGTTGACTATTTACAATTAAACTACTAATTTAATTTAACAGTAATTGAAAGCCTCGTTTTATTTTTATGATTGTGTTTTATCCTATTTATATTTTCAGTTTACATTGTTGGCTATTTGTTTTTATTTTACATTAGCAATTAAAAGTATAAATATATAGATAGCTAATTATTTGAACAGAAATTGAAATTTTGTGATTTATTATTGGAAATATTTATGAATAGTATGTTTATCAGCTTGATATGAAAAATAGATAAAATGATTAGATTTCAGAGATTTTATTCTTCTATTAATGATTGATAATTAAAAATTGAAACCAGTGTAAGTTGTTATTTTACATTTAGTCACTACACAAATTGTAAAATTACGAATGTAAAATTACTAATATTTAAAAAAATATTTTTGTCAATAATACGTCTTATGATTGTACTAAGTAGGTAAGTCTTTGTATCTAATAATCCTTGATGTGTCAGTTTCATAAATACGATTGGCTTCTATGTGAAATAAAGTTTTAGTAAAGTTAGTAAACAAATGAACTCGTTGAAAAGAATTTTGAATTTAAAACATCTCGATGGGTAAAAATTAGAGAAAAAAGTATTTTGATGATTCTAAGAAGATCATTACAGCCAAAACTAATGGCTTAGTTTATTTGGTTTGGCCATTTTTGCATACTAAAGCTAATTACTTTAAATTGCATCCACTCATTGATGGAAATAAACTGGAATTTCATTCCTTGCATTTTGCAATAAGCACATTAAGCTTTTGTGCAATCAAGAACATGTAAGTATCATTTATCGTCACATAGTTATATGGAATAAAAAAACTTGAACGTCTGTAGCTATTATCAAATAACTGAAGGGAATATAAGAAACAAATTTGCATTGTGTAATCAGCAATAGTTACCTTAGGACATGCCAATAATCTCTAACTAGTATTGACATATAAACCTTTATCTTTTAGTAACTTTTAAACACTGGTGACTAAGAAGGAATCTGGGAATCTTATCCTATTTATAGAATGTTCAAAGTATTGATATTCCGTTATTGAAATGAAGTCATTAATTATGTTATATATAAGGAAGAATATTGAATTAAATTGGAGTTTTTGAAATTATTAATCTGATTTTCTTTTGGTTCAATCAATACGTTGAACACTTTGTTATGATATTATGTTCATGAGTGATTATGAACATCTGTGAAGGGGCTGTGAATGGTGAAGCACAATGACAATGTAGTTATTTTATAAGGGCAAGATGTATCAAATGCACTCGTTAGAATTTGATTTACATTTGCCTGGGCATGTATAGAATGATATCATCAAATTAATATTTTTTTTGAATAAAATAAAAATTACTTTGAGTAATGAATTTCTATACTATATTTAATCTTCGTAACAGTTTGATCAGATAACATATGTCGATATCTTACGAATGCATATGCATACATAACTACCTACGTATATACACATGTACAAACATATATAAATGCATAACATATAAAGCTCAGTTAATTTTGTGAAGTATGTTTTATAAGATATTTTTAAATCTCCTAAAAATAAGACACATCATAACAACTTTCTTAAGTTTTAAGTTTATGAATATTTTAATAACTTCAACAATTCTATAGAATTACAAATATGCAAGTCATGCCATTTGTAGTATACATAAAAATTTTAAATTCTATTATTTCACAGATGGAGCAATTAATTCTATTAGTAAATCAACTGACTAAAATATATAATAATTATTAATAAATGTATTCATGAATATACTGAAAATGTGTATATTGAAAACTCGTTTACGCACATCACATTAGAAAACAAATTCGAAGCAAATAATGCAACTATGCTTGAATATTATCATAAAAAATAAGACTTCAAAATATTTTCGCATAAATTTAATAAATATAAAGGGAGCACATAATGTATATTTGCAGCATGAATGTGCTAGCGTACTATAAATAGGTATTAAAATTATACGCTTTTTTGCCATGTTCGTTATTTTTTCATAAGGATATTAAAATGAAAATAAAATAAAAAACTGGTTTTGATATATGGTAATTGTTCAAATTCCTGTAGCGAATATTTTAATTAATTTTAAATTCTGAGAGAGAGAGAGAGGGTTATTTATAGAGAAAACACAAAATATACAAAATATTATCAGGTATTTAAAATTTGTTTAAGGCCTTATATAGAATTATGCTAAATTATTTCCTATGTTTTCTTTGGATTACTTGAAATTATAGCTTAATTTCACATTTATATCAAACAAACAGTCTCTCAAAGGCCCAAAAGCAATTGTTGACTCTGAATTCCCATTGACCAGCTCAATTCATCTATTATTTCCTGAGACAATTTATGTATAGTTAAAGTAAAAGTTTAAATTAAGTAACTCCTTAAAAGATTTTGAGATTGTTAAATTTGATTGACAAAGATATATTAGCTTTTCGATAATTAAAACTTGAGAATCTTATGTATCTCACAGTTTTTATATCACAAATTCTTCAAGTAGTTTAAGTTTTCAAGTACAAAGCTATATTCATTATGATATTAAAGTCCTTGATATAACAAAATAGAACTCATCGGTATATTTACAAATATTATTAGATATTACGGTAATTATCTCCCTCTATTTGTAGCAATAGATTTATAATGTATATAGCTTCAAAAGATTTATAAAAATTAATCTCTACAATTTAAAGTAGTACACCTTTAATATATAAAATGTTTCTGAAGATACAAAACCTTTATTTATTAAAAAAACATATGCTTCTTTTAGTTTTATTTTCCTACTTCCTTCATATTTCTACAATACTATATCATATTCACGTTTTTGTTTTCAAATATGCTTGAATCTTTTATGTTTATTTTAGAATTTATTTCCTTAATAAAAGATGATGGAAAATTCATAAATTATTTAATAACTTTTTACACTCATTTTAAAAACATTAAAAATATAATTATTAGAAATATCTCATTCCTAGATTCTTAAATTGAAGTTTAGTTCTTGCGTTCTTTCGTGATTCATTTAAAAATGAATGGTAAATCTATACTTTTTTTTTTGCAAAAATGTTCACATATATAATAAATGTGTTATAAAGTATATTAATTAGTGTAGTCACGTATATTAATTAGTATAAGAGAATAAAATGCGTACTTATATTAAAGATTTTGCATTGTGAGCAATAAATATATAAACTAAAGGAAAATTCATTGATTGTATTCGTCAAATTAATGATGACTTGAATGTGTGTGTGCAAATTCATTGATGACTTTCGTAAACATGCATTGTTTATAAATATTTTTAATTTCGAAATATGCTTCAAATGATATAATAAATTACATAAAAGTACTTTTAGATTATTTCTTAAAACTTAAATATTTAATTTCTATGCAATATGTATTTTAATGTTATTCCCAATTTTGTTAGTTTCATTTTGTAAATTATTGTAATTATCCTGATTAATGCTACAAAAAAAACTTTATAAATTCGACAGAGGTATTTATTTAAAAAATTTAAGTTTTTTTAATTTTGCATAAAAATATAAAAAAATGAGTTTAAATTAAATTATTAATAACATTTAATAGAGAACTATTTTTTGCATAGTTAATAAATAAAAATAGCTAAATTTGAATTTATTAAATTAATATTTATAAATTGAATGAAAAAATTCCGAGATATTGATTTTAAGTCATCAAATTTTATACCTTTAATTAAAATATTTTAAAAAATGAGTTAAAAATGAATTGGGTCAGCAATTATAAAAAAAAAATTGGACTACGTTTTGCTTGATTAACAAGTAGAAATGGTTAAAATTAAAGCTATATATATTTCAATAGAAATTTCAGTTAATAACTGTATTTTATGAGAATTTTTTAAGGGATGTGAAACTACTATGCTAATTTTTATCGAAGAAAAGTTAATAAAGCCAAAGAAATGACTAAAAATATTTCTTTTTACAGCAATAGTGAAAATAGCTTGCAGAAAACCTCAGAAACTGCTTGTATTAAACATAATCATATCTCTATTATGTAACAATGGAGACAATACTTTAACAAAATTGCTGATATATTTTTAGAAATCTTCTGAACACATCCATAAAATTAGTTACACACGTTTTACATATTATTGTAGGTTTTTTTTTCATATTCTAGTAAAAGAGAGACTACGTGACTAAATATATTTTAGCTGGATAGCTATCATCTATATAAAATATTCCTTGACTTTTTCCTTCCAATGTTTTTTATCCACTTAAAGTCGTATTAAGCAAGTAGATATAGACTTGAAAGTTAAAAAACTTTTTGGAAGGAATTTCCAAAAACTAAATTATAAATGTCAGAATTTAATAAAATTTTTACGAATGAGAACTGAAATTGATTTTTACATTTGTTAGTGAAAGGAAAAATGTCTTTTGAATATTTCTGTGATAATTTTTTTTTAAATTTATAAACAGCTCATAAATTATGGAATGTAGTCTGTATGTCTTAAATTTAGCAAAAAAAAAATGTTAGAAGCAAGATTGAGTTTTATAAGTCATAAGTGATTTTTAAAAAAGAAAAAAAAATCTTAAGTCGTTTCTCTTTTTGAAAGTTAAAAACTTGAAGTATAATATTTAGAATTTTAGAATTTTTCGCAAATCGATTAACAACAGTGAAATTAAAGTGCTTATTATTAATAAATTGATCTCATTTCAAATAAAAAGTTATTTAGAGTTAACATTTTTAAACATAGAGTTTGACTCGTATTCTATGAATAGATATTTTAAAAATATTAAAGGCATTAATATTTATAATTTTTTGAAGTTAATATCTTAAACAATAAAATAAAAATGGTATTTTTTAGCTTCCAATATTTTCAATTATGTGCAAATTTTGTTAAATGGAGTCTCTTGTATCAGAATAGGAAAAACATAAGAAATTTGAATTATTTTTCTAGTGGTGATATAAAAGACATATTTAAAAACAGCAATGCATATATTTTGTATTGTTATAGTATAGGAATTTAGAAAAGGAAAGGAAAAGAAGTTTCAAAAAAGCTTTACTTGTACTTATAAACATAATATACATGGTGAGAATTCATTTATACAGTTATAAAGACTTGCAAAGAATTACGTTACGATAAGGATCTTCATATTTATTGTTCATAATAATTATAAAAATGTTTTCTTTTATAAAATTTCTAATTTTTGAAATGAATCTCGATACAATTATTGCTTACAATTATAAAAATATTTTAAATACGCATAAATAAACGAAAAAGTTCATTCAAATTTCATATTTGCATATTTATCCTCCTTGAAATAGAATTTGATTAGAGATGTTAGGCTTGTTGAAATCCTCAAAGTTAATATGCTTAATAATATATTTCAGACTCTCCTTAATGCTTTTAAAGTAGAATAGCTGCAATGTAAATAATTATGTGCTCACTCATTATAAAAAAATCAAAATATTTGTGAATGAAAAAATATAGTTCATTGAATAAAAAAAATAAACGAAACAATTTTTTCTGAATTTTAACAGAAAGCTTTTAAATGGGGACTGTAATATTTTTCGATTCCATAATTATTTTGTAATATGCAAATAAATAAAATTAATTTCAAAATAATTGTAATCATCAAAATATAAGTAATTTTAAATATTAAGCGTAATAAAAATTACAATATAAAGTTTTTTAATTATATTAGGAATATATAATTTTTCCTATGTTTTTAAATATACATAATGTTCAACTACAGAGATTTTATTAATAATTTTTTTAAACTCTTATTTATAAAGAATGTTTACCAATGCAAATTGAAAATGAGAATAATTTTGAAAAAAGCGAGTTATATGGTTTTAAATTAATTTCGAAGAAAAATGCCTCTTACTTATATTTGATCTTTTCATTTCAATATGAGACCTTAAATCAATTCACTATTTCTTAAACGTGGAATAACAAATGATATAAAATACATATAAACTCATAACAACTAAAACCTTATTGCTCGAAATGACCATCTGTTGGTACATTTTTTTGCAAAATATGCACATTTTAAAATACCAATATAATTAATTCTATTGATGCTATAAAATTATTTTTAAATAATATTTATTGTGTTTGAAAAATAAAATTTTAGTTGCTTATTAATATTGCTTCATTATATATATAGATAAAAAAAGAAAACTTTCTAATTCAACATTGGTTTTGAAATTTATACTTTCCCAACTTAGAAGTTTTTATTAAAAACAATGATTAATGCATCTTAAATGTTTTATATAGTATTTTTTACCCTGGGTAATAGTGTATAAAAATTTCAGCACTTTAAGTTATTCTTAGCTATTAAGCTCAAATGATTTAATAACCTTTGTACTATTAAATCCACCTGATCTATATGCTAACGGCCAAATAATCTCAATATGTTTATTTAAATATTTAAAGTAAACTTTAATAAATTTTCCTAAAACATTTAATAGATAAAAAATAAAAAAATTGCATTATTATTTATAACATTCTTCAACTTAATTACTTGTGTGTTAAAATAAATAAAAATAACAAATAAAAATTATGCATTTTAGTAAAATATAATAAAACATTTTAAATTTAAATTATTTTCATTTAAAAATTTATCATTATTTATTTTACCGTGAATCGTATATTAAAAGTTTAAAAAAAAGTATTCAAACTTTTGTAGCTTTTATGTTTAAGTTATTGTAAGAAGTTCTAAAATGAAATCATGGAAAATAAATTTAATTTAATATGAGAAATTTAACAATAAATTTATTTATTAAAAATTACTTTAATATCAGAACAATAGTTAATATAATAGGAATAGATAATTTCGTATTTGAAGATATTCCAAATAGCCGATAAATTGCAAAATTACAAGAATGTTGCCTAAAAACAGAATTTCACGTCACATATTGTATTTCTCTGAATATACATCTTTGAGCCATTATATATATTATCCTTGAATTTTATATTATACTGAAACTCTTTGGGTATTTATTTATTTAAGAATATTTCCCTTTGGAGGACATTTAAGGTTTGGGAAATTCTAAAGTACATTTTATCCCAGAAATGCTTTTATAAAGAATATTTCATATCCTTTATAAAAGCATTTTCTTACATTGATAATGAGATAAAAGCGTAAAACTACATTTAAATCAGCAAACATCGGTATAAAATATTTGAAAAATTTTAGAAGTCTATACTAAAATGCACAAGGTTTCTGACTCTCACATTTACAATTATTACTATACTAAAATTACATTCCATTTCTTATTAAGTACTATATAAATATTTGGCTTCCTGCATTGACATAATTAGAAAAGGTTTTTTAATTATACATTTATATAATTTATTTTATCTAATTATTGTTTTTAAACCTTAATATCTATTGTTATAACATGTTATTAAATATATCTCAGTCATTTTTAAATCAATAATTATTGTTGTGTGCATTAAGTATTCCTTACACAAATATTTAATGAATTGTGACAGTTGAATTGATAAAATATTCCCTTAAATATTAGACAACACTAAACATAATATATAAAAATAAATGAGATAAACTATATTATAGGTATATATTGATTAAGATATACTTTAAATATTTCAGAAATTATGAGTGTCACAGGAACATATATTTTTATGGAAATAGAGATCTATATTCCAGAAAGGCAAAAAATTGCAGTTTTTATAGCAGATTTATGAAGCATAAATACAGTATTAGGACACCCTAAAGAATTATGAGGAATTCTTATGAGACTGAGAAGTAAAGTATTCTCACTTATTTCTAAGCACATTTGATATCTAATTCTGAAAATAACTTATGTGTTATCTTTCAATAATAATTCAATACTTGTTCTTTTCCTTTCGCTTTAAGCTGACTTTCCCTAATATTTCTATATTTTCTGATACCTTTAAGTTGATTATTTGAAATGAAGATATAAGTCGTTATGTTTAAGAAAAATTGAAATCATTTAATATTTTAATTATTAATTGAAAAAAGTTACCTTTTTTTAAGGATATTATACTTTAAGATAATATTTATTTGGAAATTTCTAATTAAATGTACTTTTAAACAATCCAGAGTAAATTGATTGAGGGAATTAATTATTTAATATTAAAATATCATTTCAATAAAACTGAAGAATAATTTTGTGATACAATCTTTATAACTAAATGCAAAATTTAGGTTTATTTCTTGAAATTTAAATTTGATAAAATCTGAGTTATCTGTGGACATCGTGTAAAATATATTTGTAAATTTAACAGGGAAAAAATGAATAAACCTGTCCAATATAACGTCCCTTATTACGTATAAGAGTTGTTATTCTAAATATATTTGCATCAGGAAAACACACATATCCCTTTTTTCTAGAGATTAAGCATAAAATATCTTAAATCTTTAGTTTGATTTTAAAACTGTTAAAATAAAACTGTTTTAACAGTTTCAAACTGAAGCTAAATATGAAGCTGTTTATCTGCATATTTAGATTCACAATATTCTTAAAATTGAAGAAAATTTGATGTATTTGATATGTTTGTTTAAAGTAAATATTTATAAAAACATCTTTATTGAAACATTATTACATAAAATGAATAATATTTTTTATATATTTAAAAAAGAGGCAAAATACCGAAATAAGATAATTTATACTACTCTTTTTATTAGCAACTATAAAATCAAAACCATATTTTGTAAGAAATAATTTAAATTGTATTTAATAATGAAATGTGTAGTTTACTCTCTTGAATTAGAAAAACATATCTTTGTCACTTATTATAAATGTTCTGCAAACAGAAGGAAAATCGATGATTGATTTTCTCATAAAGACGCTGTTCTTGCACAAGCATACAACTATTATGCCTAGTTTATAGTTCGCAAGAAATATTCTCTGTATAGTTAACTTAACTAACATGTATTTAAGTATTGTATAGTAATATATCGTTGGTAATTTTTACGCAAGGTAATGAAAATTTATGTAGTTCATAATACTTTAAAATTTATCTTAATTAAATATTGTTACAAATATTGTTATTGATAACAGATTGAGTGGAAGAATGGATAAATTTTAAGCCATTTTCATTTCCATCGTACGATAAATATAAATAATATTAATCAATTTTATCTTTACTCGTTAAACCAATTATTATTTTTTCTCAAATATTCTAAGGAAGGAAAATCTGGATTTTATTATGAAATATTCACCAGCATCAATTATAGGCAATCATGAAATCATTGTAAATTTTTGATATATTCTTCAGATGCTGAAAATGTAGTTTCGAGTGAAATGATTTTAATATATTAACAGTGCATTTCAAAGAAGTGAGAAGAAATATATTATATACATACATATCTGTAAAGGAAATCAAAAATGTAAAATACTTTTTATTTGAAACTATGATGATTATAGGAAAGATTGATTATAGAACTATTATCAAATATGTTTTGGCATTTTGAAACAAGCAATTTATAAAACAATATATTTCTTAGTTAATTTAATTATACATTAATAAAATTATATTAAATAAATAATTGATTGAAATATAAATAAATTTTAGAAAATGGTATTTCTTAATTGCTTATATGCATTCTGAGTATTTGTAGTTATGAAATTAATAATGTTTAAAAATTATTCTATGATAAAGGATTTGTAGTGTAATAAAGTCAAATGAGATTTATGATCAATTTGTTTTATGTGATAACTCTGGAAAAATGACATTATTAATTCTGCGAATAGTTCTGCTAAAACATTTAAAATAATTTAAAATTTAATTTCAATAAAATTTATTTTCTCCTTTTTATCTATTAGTATTTACAGTATTTATTCCTATACTAAGATATGAATCTTGACTACAACGATGCTAATGAATGTACCAATTACAAACTTTTTAAAATAATAGCTTTTTTTTGAACAATTAAGTTTCATAATTAAAATTAATTATTTACATTAAAAGTCACTTAAAATCTGAATACTTGTGGATCAAAAATTTAAGTTATATAATTGAAAGAAACTTGAATGAGACAAATATTTCTATCATTACAGACATTAAGGGCATATATAAAATTAAATATAAAGAAAATTTTATAAAAGTTCAACCGATTTACATTGGAATTTTACACTATTTTAAATTAACATAAAAAATTCATATTCTAATGACTAATTTAGTATTTACACTTTTTAATTATGATAAGAAAATTTCATTTTCTTAAAGCTTTAAAAAAGAGAACATTTTTGAAATAAATTATAACTAATATTTTAAAATAAATTATTACCAAATGACATTTACGCCATATGGTCAATGACGATGAATATTCCAGAAAATATTCAGAAAATTACATTTACGATAGTGAAAATTTATTAATCATACATTTTCTGTGTGTGTATACTAATATTAAAATGATTTAAAGTTAAATTTTGATTGTAGATTTTTATCTTTAATTCACTTTAATTTAAAAACGCTTATGATGTTTACATTATGATACAACGATTAATTTAAGTTAGAAATGTTTGAAGAATTCTGTTGGCGAATATTCAAATTTTAAAAAGTTGCTTTTATTATTTGAGAGACTGTTTTAATTCTGCCGGGTAACTTTTGTTCAGAACTTTCATTGATTTTGGTCAATAAATACAATTGTTTAACTTATTCTAGAATCAGTTTGTGAAGTTTGTTTGGTAAAAATGTACAACGTAAATTCAATTTATTCATGGTAAATAATGAATAAACATCTTATGGGATTGATTACTGTTACTTATAAGTAAAATTAGATTAGTTATAAATATATTTAAAATCTAAAAAGTACATAATTAAATATGTTTGCAATAAAAAAAGTTAAACTATTTTCTATATTTAAATCTGTTTGAAATTCTCAATTAATGATAAATAATAATACTTTTTAAATAAATAAAGTTTCCGTTGCATTTTCCATTCATTTGATTTTCATCTGAGTACAGAATTAAGCAAATGGAATGTACTTTGCTCTTGGCCATAGTACTTTTAAGCAAGCAAAAAATTTATTTGTTTAAGATCGTTAAAAATTGCCATCGGTCACAGTTACATATTGGGAACTTACTACATAGATTTGATTCCTTAATTTGATATATAAAATACTGAATATTTTAAGCAAATACTTTATCAGTTTATGATGTAAATATTTAACTTTTTTGTTGAGATAAGTGTAATATTACTTTTGAAGTGTTTATCTTATTTTAATTTTATTTTATATACAAGCGTTACTGGTGGTTAAATATTTTTCACTTTTAATTGTAGTAATAAGAAATTTGAAAAATATTTATTTTCTAAATATACGTAAGCAAACACATTTGATTTTGTCTTTCAAATTGAGTTGCTTAGCTCACGTTTCAATAAAATATTGTTACAGTCTTACAAAAGTGTAACAGTTAAGTATTGTATCTGACACCTGAATATATTTTGGAAAGATATGCTTCTCTTAAAAAGAATTTCTTAATTACATCCTATTGATTGGGTATATTGCTGTGATTTCCAATGAAATAACTTTATACTAACTTATATGATTTTTTTCTAGATCTTTTATACATGAAAATCTGAAATAAACATTTATTTTTGATCTTTTATTTTTAATTAAGACCACAAATGACAAAAAAGTAAAATACTACGAGGATCTTAAATGTTGAAGGAAATGCAAATGATATCAGAAAATTATTTTAAAAGTAAAACTTAACCTATAATTATTTTTAAAAGTTTTCAAATTTTTGACAGATGTGTCTGCTATCAAAAATTTAAAAACTTTAGCTTGTGATTTTTAAATAGAATTTTTTGAATATTGT
>JAPDSC010037677.1:1275407-1289968 GCA_026290005.1 Latrodectus geometricus
GAAAGTTATTCATATCTTGTCTTTAGTCCACAAATAGTTAAAAATAGCATATATAATTTATTTTAAATAAATGAATAATATTGAAATTTTTATTATAACTGAAAAAAAAGCAAAAAATTTTTTGTACTTAATTTGAAAGTTTTTTTGCATTAAATTTGGTATTAGAGCTTACAACATTTATTGTGCTTCCAAAATGATTGTAAGAAATAAGAATTGTACAGAATAAAAAAAATTCATAACAATTTACTTAATTAAGAATAAAAATAATATAAGTCACCTGAAAACGTTTGCATATTAAAATAGCCTTAGTGACAAAACTCTATAAAAACACTTTATATTTTCCCACCAAATAGGTATACACCAAATAGATATACACCAAATAAATACACAACCAAATAAAACACGATATACACTAAATGGCATACCCCAAATAATAATAATACAATACACCAAATAGGCTATTGAAAAATAAAATTTGAAGGAAACAATATAAATCTATTTCAAACATTGCATATTCTCAATGATTGCAATAACTTTTGCTGCATGCAATGATATTGATTGAAACATTCTTTGGATACTCTGTTGATAAATCTTGTGACTTACTTATGTGAGCAAAGTTGTTCATTTTTTCCCTTTGAATAATGAACTAGCAACAATAATTATTTACAATAAGCAATTTAATAATAAGCAATTTTAAAATAATGCCGAATGATTTTTTTAATACTCATTGTGTTATGCATTAGATAATATTTTGTATAATACAATTATGACCGAAAGTTCATGTGATATGCCTTATTTTCAAATTGTACAGATTTATTTTATGGGTTCCTTTTGCCTTATGCTCATTTACAGTAGTATTATTATGATCCAGCTGCATTTATTCACATTTTTCTCTTCTACATATATCAATCCATTGTCGCATAGTAAATGACAAGCGTGCTAGTCAACTAAACTTAAAACTGTAATCAATTTTTAGGAAATTGAATACATCTTTAAAAATAGAAATGTCTACAGAAGGCTGGAATTCCATGTTTCTATGAAAATACTCTTCAATATATCTATATAGTCACATAACTATTTCTGGTTCATAATTCAGTTAAACCGATTTGTTGGAAGGATAGGGAGAACCTTCAAAAAACAATTCTTTCTCTATGGACAAGGAAACAAGCGTGATTTTGCGAAGATGTGACCAGAAATCTTCCAAGAAAAGCAATTTAAGTAATACAAAATGGTATTGTTTTATCTATAATGTATAAGTAGAATTGCATATACAGCTATTATGATGCTATGCTAAAATTATATAATTTCTTCTTCTCTCAAGAAAAGGAACATGCATGATGGTACTTGATTTATTTTTGTCGAGGTACATGGAACATGACAAAAAATGTAGGAAGAAAAGCAACTTACGTTATACAAAGTAATAAATTTAATCCGTTTTATCTAAAGTGTATAAATAACATTGCATATATAGCTAGCATACCGAAATTTTAAAATTTTGCATACTCCATTGTTAAATATTGAATGAATTTTATATCGTCATTCTTTTGATGTTGTATTTCCAATGGCCAAGAATGCTTTTTTGTATATGTAAGTAGTATAAAATATTAAAATTTATAGTATTTGTCCAAAAAGTAAGTTACATTGCATAAATTGGTGAATTTACCTCACTTTATTTAAAATGTATAAATAGAACTACGTATAAACAGAATAGTTTACCTATAATTAAATTAATTTCTCATAACAGATTTTTTTTACACAAATTATATTAGAACTATTATTAATAAATACATAATAATTTATGCAATTTTTCAAGAAATACTTTAAAACAATCCATCAATTATTTATTTCTTTAACGAAAATAAAATTTAACTTTTTTTGAAGAATTAAATTCTTCAAAACAATTATGCACTCAGGCGCCATTTAAACTAAACATTAAGCAAGCCATTTAACACGTCAGACAGAAAATATTAACTTTACATATCTTCCCTATGCTTAATATATTCCGCTGTGTGTCCACTCATGCGAAATAGTTAATCAAGTTTCCATTGTTACGAGTGTCTGACTCACTCATTATCAAGTTAATCAAGTTTCCTTTAGTGCGAAGTCTTTGACTTGCTCATTTTCACCAGGCACTTACAGAGAATACACAAATTAGATGCAATTTAAAGATACTACCACATTGGTATGGACAAATGTCAGCTTCTGGAACAGTTAAGTTTGGTCAACGAATAATTTTGAATTTAACAGCCTTTAGTTTGGGATTAAAAGTTTTGAAATTTTAGAAACAGTTCAAAATGCTTTTTAAATATACAGAAATCGTCAACTTAGTTTATATAAACCTTAAAATATATAAGTTTATTGAATCTTGGTTATTCAAAAAATGTTACTTTCATTGAAATATATTATAAATAAATTTTTAAATACTTTTATGTGCGAATTAAGAAATTCAAACGTGTATTTTAATAGAAAATTATGCTTTTTAAAACAATAATAATTGAGTAATTCGTAAATTTATAAATATCTTTTAATATGAATTTCAAAATTTATTAAATGCTGTATATTGCTTTTGTCAAAATAACTTTACTATACGTAAATATAGATTTGTTATCTGAAGTGAATTTTTTTATGAATTCTGTTACATCATATTTTGTAGAATAAGTGCAAATCTTTTTAACTTTATTTTGAAGAGATATTCAAGTGATTAAAATTTAAAACTATCATCAACTGATATGAACAAAATGAAAAATCAGTTAAAGATAATAAATTTGACTTAAAAAAATCTATATATGTACTAGACAATAATAACATTAGTTCAAAATATATGCATTTGCATAGATATACCATCTAAGTGCTTAGGAAAAACATTAAAATATTTTCAACAATGTTTTGCTTAAAAAATATAATTTTGAGTTATTTTATATTAATAATAAAAACTAACAACTTTCATCAGGTGTAAAATAATAAATAATATTTAAAATTAGAAAAAAAACCCAGTATTTAACAAAATAGAAATTATTTTTATTGTATAAACAGCAGGAAAGATTCTTTCTTGGGTTTGTCACTTAGGGGAGGAATTTTGCACATGAAGGATAATTAGACAGGGACTTTTAGTTTCAAAAAGAATTTCTGAATAACTATTCACAGAATAAACAAACAATCCCCTAAACTGTTGACTCTGTTTAATGCCTGAATGCTAGCAATATAATTATAAGTTCGTTGGGATGTAGGGGAATGAGTGATAAATTCTTAATTGAAAAAAATAATAATCAAAATAATATTTGAATTTCGAAATAAAACAAAATAATAATTATATATATTGAATTGAAATACAGCTTTTAATAAAACTAAAAATCCATACAGATATAAGAAAAATATTTTATAATACACTTAAAATAAATATTTGCTATATCTACTATTTTCATTTTGTTTTAATTCAATTCTCTTTTTTATAAATAAATCTTCCTCTGAATACCATATTTAAAGTAAAGACACAGGAGGATTATGTTAAGAATTAATAATTTATCTCCTATTTGAATATGAAATGGCGGATTACATAATTGTAAAATTTAAAATTTACATTTTATGTAGTTATGTCATTTCATTACTATATTAAAGAACATTCTTACTAATATCACCAGTTTATAAATTTACATACACATTTTAAAATCTTAAAGTCAGTTATAACTCTTATGATAATATTTAAGTATAATTAACAGAATTTTTAATAATTTTCAATTGTATTCAAAATAATAAAACTCTTATGAATATTGTGTTAGAAAAAATCAAGAAATATATACTTATGACAAGAATAGTTGAGTAATTTATCCGGCAGCAGAATATAATTATGATGGTGAATTACACGAATGGGAACAATTGTACTAAATTTTATATCTTTAGCAGAATATTCTATTTTAATTAAAAAGTTTACTTACAAATATAAAGGAAATGATCAGAGTATAAAATATTGAAATTTATGAACAAATCCATTAAGTTAAACTCTGATTATATTAACCGTTTTAAAATAATTTCGCTGCAATTTTAGTACAACTTGTTGGCTCTCATTTAACGCTGAGTTAGAGAGAATATTATAAATGTATTAAAAATATCTTAAAGTTAATTGGGGAATTATGTGAAGTAAAATGCATTTAAAAAAGAAATAACATAATTATTTTGCTTTATAAGCTTTCACTTTTTGAAATAATGACTTTGATTGAAATATTCCAAAATTATTTTAACAAAAAATGTTTTTTTAAAGGCTTCTATGAGAAACCTTTACAAAGTATTTTAGAATTAATATTAAAAAATATAAATTTATCGCTTAAAGGTATTTTCTTAAAAATTCTATAGCTAAAACTAATTATCCCTCAATTAATTATGCAAATAACTTTTAATATAAATTGAAGAGTTATTTTTATTTGTTCTTTATATTTATTTGCTTTATTTTTTTATACAAATAACATTTAAAAAAGACTTTTAATGTAGCATTTTCATGTCTAATTAAATTCGAAAATATTTTTAAAACACCTATAAAAATAAATTTCCTCATTTAAAATTGCTTAACACTTATTTATTTAAATGTTCTTTTCATTAGTTTTATAATACAGCGTATGTACATTTTATATTCTGAATTAAATTTCAATTTTTTCTTTAACTATGTATTTGTAATTTTTATTTGATGAAAATATTTGAGCGATTAGTAGCAATTTCACTCTGAAACTTATAGACAACATTTAGTATAAATTTCAATAATAAATAAAACAAACTACCGGAATTGATTTATAATTCTAAATTTCAAATTAAAGTTTAAAATGTTTTCTGCCTTTTAAATATGGGAATATATTTTAAAATTACTTTCCAATAGAAAATCAACTATTAAAACATAAAATATTTGTGTTTTCTGGTGAATTATTTAGCCGTACTGTTTTTAAGAAGCATCTAGACATTAACCTTTCTATACAAATATTTTTACAGAATATATATTTTTTACAGAATATATATTTCTTACAGAATTATATTTTTACATATGATAGAAATATGTGTTTAATAGATATGAAAACTCTTGGAAAGTTAATGTATTTATATTTTAAAATTTTCATGTCTATTATATTTTGAATATAATAGTCATACATTTACTTGTAAAAACTAAATTAGTTGATGCCTATAAATTTTTATGGTCTTATAAGAAATTATCATTATTTATTGATAAATCAGGAATTGTGAAAAATACATTTTATACGAACTTTTTACTGTAATCTTTCTTTTATTCATCTACTTTAAAGTCAATCACATTCTATAAGCTACAATTATTAAAATAAATTTAAACAATTTAAAAAAATAAATACATTTTATTCGCATTATAATTAAGTCTTATTATGTTAGATTAACCTGTAGTTTGTTTTTAAAAAGTTATTTACTCTTTTATTTAAGTTAATGAAGTCATATTGTGTCGATCAAAAAGTTAGAAATATAACCCCTTAAATTCCTTGTCAAAACTTTTGAAAAGAAACTTGACTTGATAAACCGTGTACTAAAATTATCAAAATATTTACCCTTCCTGGTATTTTTATAATTTATTTTTAGTAGTTGCTTTTCAGTAGTTTTCTCATGATAAAAGTGTTTTTTATAAATTATTTTTTGAAATATGGTACGGTACGAAAGAAGTTTCTATGACTTTAGTTATTTGTAAAATTTAGATTATAAAATTAATGATATCAATGATAACTAATGATATTAAAAACTATTATGATTTTTAATGTCATTAATTACCAATGACTTAAGTTGAGGAAACTTGATGATAGGATTTAGAGAAGGAAGATTAACTTTCAAATTAAATAGAAGTTTATGAATTATTCACATCACTACACCAAAAAATTAGATAGTTACGATTCGAATGCACAACCAAGACCTTGAAACGAAATTAACAGAAAAATAAACGAAATATTAAACTCCAGATCATTTCAGTCGGTTTGGATTACTTGTCATCCAACAGTTAACATTTCTTTTTCTAGAGCTAATCCAACCTTCACAAACATTTTAAACTACATTATGAACCATTTCAAACAACCACATTTTAGATGGAAATGGAACTAAAGAACATTTGAAATAAAGATAGGATCGTTAACTATTTTACTTCCAATGCATTAGACCATTTCGAAGCTTATTCATATACCTGGTAGATAAGTTATATTTCGTGAACTCAAATAAGTTTTTTAAAGTTCTACCAGTTGTTCTTTATACAATCACATCTTAAAACTTGAATTATTAAGTCTGTATTATATGTTCTTTAATTAAGATAAACCTTCATTATTTTTAAAACTACAAGATTCAAAATTAAGAGCGAAGAATTGTATGCATGAAATTTCAATACGTAATTAATTAATGTTAGAAAGTATGAGAGGCAGAATAAAATATAGAAATTAAGCAGTTTATTTTTCATGAAACTTATAGCAATTTGGTTAATTTTTCTGAGAAATAAAAGCAATTAACTCCAAGCTATTTGAAATTATTTTGAATTGATCAAAAATTTGAATTATATACATTATGTGACCACTTCTTTCTGAACTATATATCTCTTAACTGTGTCAGTGCAAAATGCAAAAAATGAGATATTTTATTTTGTTTTTTTTTTAAACATGAAATTGGTGCAGTTTCATTCAAAGTAAAGACACTACATTTGAATTAAGTATTTCAGGAAATTTGTTCTTTAACACTAGGGTTATATTTTACATGCTTAAACATGTGGATTATTTTTATGAACTTGAACTGGTTAGTAAAAAAATATTTTTATTTACAGCATTGCTGCTTTTTTAATTATTTCAAAATAGAAAAAGTATTGTTTTAAAATATAAGAGTAAATTCATTAATGAATGAACAGAATAAAAAAAACATTAAATAAAAATAATGAAATCATTGCAAATATATTTTTAAAATAATTACAAATTACTTTGAGATCAGATCTAGAATATATATCTCTTAAATATAAACTTTTACATTTTAAAATTTTATTAACAACTTTTAATAAGAACCTATCTTTTTAATATTGTTAAAGGCATTAAACAAACAAGAGAGAGTTGGGAAGGAATCGAAAGTTAAGGGAAAAAATTTAATTATAATTTTCTCAATATATTTTTTGCAATTAAATTTAATTGTTTTTTATAAATTCCTTTTTAATTCATTCTTATGTGTGGAAATAATTGAAATTTGATAACAGTAATTTAGAAGAGAATAAAATAAGATTTTAAATCTTATTGAATATATTTCCTCAGAGTTTGTGTAGAAATGATACAACAAACATTTTGCCAAAAATTTGTTAAATAAAGTGTATAGTAAATGTAGCCAATGTGTGAGTCCCTAGTGATAAAACCATTCAAGGAACTAGAATGAAATTGTGATGGTAGGTAATTTAGCGAATACCCAAGAGAATAACGTCGATGAATCATAACAATTTCAGAGACACAATTTTGAAAACTATAATTGAGAAAAATGCTTTTTCTTGTGGAATATTATTCCATAGGGAAAATTTATAAAATGCATAAATATCAATGCGAAGCAGAAACTAAAAATTGAAACAGTGAAATGAAGAAGTGCAGTAACATTTTATACAAGGGATCATCATAGACCTTTTAATGCCATTTATAGTTTTTCACAATAGAGATTATTTTTAAAAATATGTGTTATTAAAGTGATTGAAACTCATAAGAATATATCGTTTAATCGCAAACTTCTAAAGTTTCACTAAAACATCTTATAAATAATGTAGAATGATTAAAGCTCTACTATCAGTCTCAACTCAATACACATAAGTATCAGGTATTCAAATTCTTGTCAGCTTGTATCTTTATTGTTAATTAATTAATGCAATGAAAAAAAGTGAAGTTTTTTTGCAGCATTCCCTTTTTAATTTTATATCGCCAAAACTATAATTTGTTTTCATAACTTAACATTCTGCATTGGTTCAAAATATTGAGCATTAATACGTTGAAAGATTTTTTAATTTGATACGATTTGGCTAATATGTTGAACTAAATTTGTTTGAAGTAATATTTATTTTTGGCTTAGGTTTTACAAGCATGCATTTTATTTTACAAACTAATTTACAAAAAATTGTTAATATGGTATAAGTATAATGTGTTTACGACAAGATCCAACATTTTTTTCTCATAATTTTATTTTCAGGTATTTATAACATTGCTTTCCAGAAAACGAAAAATTATTAACTTCTTTAAAATTTACTAATACAGAAATTTAAAAGGTAATAATAATTTGAAAGGTTAAATGCAAATATTATTTGCGTCCTCAAATATAATTTAATTTTCATTTTGTTGGAATAAATCCCTTGTAAGTTTCAAAACTTTATTGAAATTGTCTTCATTGTTTAGAAAATAAATATATTTCATCATTTTCTCAAATTCAAATTCTAAAGTATTTAATGTGTGGAAGTTTACTAAGATATATATAGTAACGTGAAAAGTTTCATTGATTGTAAAATTTACTTTATATATATATATGTATATATATTATTAGAATTTCTCAAATATATTTGCTATTTTTAAAACAATTTACATAGTTTAATTGGGTGTACCTAATGGAAAACCAATCAAACTAAGTATTTAATTAACGAAAAAAATTCTTTAAATCTTTTGAAAATACATATATTAGGTTGGGGAAAACGAAATTCATTATTTTTACGTGAACTTTTTGTAACTTCTTTCAGATTCGCTTTTTAAAAAGGTTTAAAATAGTTTTCATGTAGATTTTTAATTCTTGTGCGAAGCTACGACTGATGACATGCTATCAAGTTTGATAATTTTTGATATTTTATAGACATTCTCGACGTTGTTGTATCCATGCGAGGTGCATCTTTAGCTTCCAAATACCCAAACGGAATCGACGAAACCAAAATTGTGCGTAACTGGTTGTTACTGTCATATATAGAACGATAAACACCTTTCACAATTTTAGCCACATGGTTAGCATTTTCGCCATTTTAAAAGAAAAAATAAAATGTATCGAATTTTCTGTTTGCCGTCTTCTATTTTTAAAACCTCGTATTCATAACTGAATTAATCAAACAAAAAACCGCAAGAGAATATTTTAGTGTCAAATGTCACCTTTCCAATGAGCATAAATTTGAAATTGTTTGATCAATACCTCACGAGATAGCGATCACTACAGACGTCTACCAAAAAAATAATGGATAACTTTTCCCCCAAACTAATATTACATGCAAATACAAAAGCCAAATTTAAAATTTAAGCAAAATGTTTTTAATATTATCTTCAATTATTAGCATATCTTTGGTAGGAGTTGATAAATAATAAAATTAAATTTGTTTAAGTTTTGGGATAATATTTATTAAAAACTCAATTTTTGAAAAATCTTCCAAATTTTTACTTGAAATGACTTATAAGATATAATCTCCTAAAATTTTAATAGTTTACTATTGTAAAAATAAGTTTTCTTCTATGAATAATATATAATGATTTTGATTATTTAATCTCCATACATGAAGTAAACTTAATGCATTTTTTACGTGTTAAATGCATGAAAAAAAAGTTTGATTTTTTTCATGCATTTAAAAGTTGAAGTTTTACGTGACGTTAGCTAGCAATTTATTTCATTTCTTTTAGCATATAAGTTTTAAGAACATATTTTAAATGGTGATGTGAAGTCTTAATTTAACTAAATAGTATGCAATTACTGAATTAACAAAGTAAATAATTATGGTTTAGCAAGGCATAAATTACGAATTTTTTCATAAAAACAGAAATGATGTGAAAAATAGTGTCAATGAGTGACACATGTATATATATATATATATATATATATATATATATATATATATATATATGAAATGTTTATTATATAGTAAATGAATGAAATGAAAAAAGTTGAAAAATCTTATTTCTATTATATCTAGAGATATGTTTTCGTACATTAATAAGTTGGTTGTATCAGTCAACACTTTTGAAATTTTATCGTCACCTATGAAGTAAAATATAAATGAATGAATATTTGTAAGGGGATTCAAATAAATTTTAGATTTACTATCTAAAATAATATCTAAGTTATATTTGTGTCAGAGAGCGGGTCAAATATTTTTGTACTTACTAAGTAAGCAAGTCTGTTTAAATGAAATTCTTAGTAAGAAAATAATATAAATTTAATGAAAAACTTATCCACATAAACGCATGTTAGCACATCATGCCCTCTTTCATAATCATTATTAAATATTTACAAAAATTAGCATTATATAGTTTTTTGCCAATTATGGTCTTTTACCATTTTATTATTTTTGCTTAAATATAAAAAAGTGCGTATGAATAAACTTTTCTTTTTATATACCTTGGTTTTTTCCTTAAAATAAAAATGGACATTAAGACAGGAAAATGATATTCAAATTTTTTTATATGGCTGTCTCATCATTGTTTATTGATTTTAATTCTCCGAAGTATATTAGACCATTGGAATGTGTTAAAAGTTTATAAAATTACTATTTATAGTGTGCATAACTTATAAGCGCTTATTTTTATGTATTACGCATAAAAATAAATAGATTATGGATGTATTTTATATTTTGAGGTTTCAATATTTTATTCTTTGCAGCTATAAAAAATAAATCAATGGTTATACATTTCTCAAACAGTTAACTTTCTTTTTAAATATTTGTTATAAATTAATTTTGATACTGCAGATATTTATGATATATTTATTTGAATTCAATATATTTGATTTAAATTCAAACACTGCCGAAGGAAGCTTTCTTAACCCTCTTGCCTTCAAGGCAAATCTATATCTAAGATCTTCTTCATTTTCCAAATTGTTTCGTAGAATTCATTTTCCGTCAATGTATAAGTTATTATACTTTGACGTATAATATAAAACATATTTGTAATGATTGAATATTACTAGTGATATTATAAAAAATTAGCTACTAAACTACTGACATAAGTTCAAATCTAACCAAATAATTTGTATTTTGTTCTTTGGAATGAATTTAAAATTTTATGTAAGATAATAATTTGTGCCATAAAAAGAGGTTTTATCCTGGAAAAAACCTGGAAATAATAATAAAATTTGGTTTTATCCTAGTTTTGTCTTAGGGGTGAAAAATAGTTTTTACATAAAATAAATCAACAAATTTATTGATTCTCGAAAGATTGATAGAACATCAGAACCAAATATCATAAATGTTTTTAATGACAAAATGAAGCTTTTGATCTTGTTCAGCTTGTTATTAGTGTGTTATTGTTACTAATATGTTTGTATTTAGTTACTAATCTTGTTCAATACTGTAAATCTAATTGTAATTTGTTCAGAAGTACGAGCTTATAGGATATATGGATTTATATTATATTGCACGTGAACAATCGACTTTCCTTTATAATGGTTATAATATTTAGCTAAAATTATTTATTTCTCACAACTACATTCTTATAATTTCATGATGTCACATATATGATGTCTATTAAGATGTAGTTCTTCAAATCCAAAGTCTACAATTAAGTAGTGTACATCTGCCCTAGTATAGAGGTTAAGAAACTTAGGTTAAATAGAACTGAAACAATCTAATAGAATACAGAATTTCAGAAAAGCAAAATCCGCAAATTTACAAGCATTACGACTCATGGCTACTTGAGAAGTGTCCATCATGTACATTGATACACGTATCATCATGATACGGAAATTATAAACGGGTCATGTTTAGTTTGCTTAAGATGAGTATTTTTCTATAAGAATTTTTTTTCTAATTTAAATATTTCTTTTAAACTTTACTTTAATTTTTTAACCAAATCATAAATGCACACATCAATTTCTGTTATTTGTTTCTACGTTATTTGTTGACTATGATATTTTTAAATCATCATATACGAGAACATATCGCTTTTTATGTAGTAGTACCACATTAAAGCAACCAAATATTTTCCTATATTTATTTTAAAATCTATAAATTCTAAAAAAATTCAAAACTATTTTTCCCATATTTCAGGGTTTTTAGTGTCGTGACAGAAATATTACATAAGCTCTTTTCCAAATTTTTGATTTATGGGGATAACTCAGCCACGATGTGAGATACTAAGAATTCACAAAAATGTACACTACTGAAATCATTTTCACTATATTTTCTATCATAGAATAACTCAATATCTTTTGTAAAATGCAGAATTTTTACTTACTTATAATTTTAACCAACTTTCATGTTAGAAAAATTGTAAAATTCTTGTAGAATTTAAAAATTAGAGAAAAATAATATTCATGCATTTTTTGTAAAAATGTATTAAAATAAAAATTTTCTTTAATGCAAGCATTAATAAATATTTTATGAAGAATAAAATATACGATTATCGTAAATTTCTAGTTTTCAAATCACATAATTACTAAAAATACATTATCTACAGATTTTCGAAAGTAAATATACTAACTTGGAAAAACTAGCTACATTCTATGACTAAACGGAAAAAAAAAACTTGGAAATGGAACTGATCTTCAACTCTATATCCTGAATAACTTTAACTTATACAAAACAAATTTTATAAAAATGTTCAATGTTAAAACATATTTAATTTTTTAAGCTAATAACATTTTTAAAATGAGGTTAGTTTCTTTTTTCAGGAAATGCTAAATCATACAAATAAATATGTCGTTAACAAAATATTACTCTATTAAATAAAACTTTCGACTTAGTATGTGTTACAGGAGATTTTAAAATTAATTCTTCAAAATAAGTTTTACAAGTTACTGTCTCAAAATAAATTTTAAATCAAATACTTCGATTTCAATACATCTTTTATCTTCTTTTGTAGTGAAAATACCAATTATCTTTCTTATCATTAGAATAAGTTTTTAATTTTCTAATTAATATTATTACAATGTTTTATTTTTTTGTTATCTTCATTTTCAAGAAATTTGCACAAGTTATTTGTAAGCACAAATATTGTTGTTGTTACATATGGTTAAAAAGAACACAAAATCCATCAACATCTGGCCACTCGCAAACACATTTAAATTACTATAAAAGAAAAAAAAAGGTAAAACCAACATAAAACAATTAAAATTCTAAAATTTCTAAAGATTAAAAAAGTCTAAAATTTCAAAGTTTAAAATGCTAGAGGGGGAGCATGTAAGTGGTCAGGACATGCGATCCCTCACCATCCAATGTAACATGTAAACATCACTACTTTGTTAAAGAGTAGATTCCAGGAACGGGCAGACGAGTAGATGGTCCCTATTCATATTGTCTACTTTTCAGATAAGTGTGGTCAAGATGCCAATTTTCTGAAGGTGTTCAGAAAGGCAATCATGATCAGTTCTCTAAAATTGGCCACGGCCTCTTTACGCGGTCTGTAATTGAATTTTTTTCAATCATTTTTAATATTTATCCATAGTTTGTCTCTGGATTTATTAGACAGGTCCTTATTACAGTTCAGAAGGATCCACTCTCTTATACGTCTTTTTATGGAATCCAATGGAATAGTATTAGCTTCTATATGTGTTTTAGTGCCTTTCTTGGGAAAAAACGGTCCGCTCTTTTATTACCATCTATGTCCACATGCGATGATATCCATTAAAATTCTACAGTTTTTCTGTTTAAAATAAGTCTCCGTATAATTCGTTTTATATCATTTACAAGGAAAGATTCTGTGAGGTGTTGGCAGATATTTAGTCGACGAGTATGAATGCCTTTTCAAAACGGTTAATGTTGAATTGCAGATTGGTCACAGCCCAAAAAGATCGCGTGAACTTTAGCATTGAAATTCGTTAAATGTTTACCCACTGGAGCATGCTGCGAGAACAATTTGCTATACACACCCACACCGGCGGCACCATTTATCCTAGAACCATCAGTATTAACCCGGATTCCTTGTGGCCCAGGGTAATTATTGTCTAACAATGACAAGGTATTCATTTTCAGCAAAGTATCTAGTATGTCTTTTTTCCTGTTTCCAATCCATTGTTAAATTATAAAGTATTTTCATAACATCCAATGTGTCAGCCAGTATATTAGATTTTTCAGCAGGAACACTCAGATCTAGGTCATTCAATATCCCTTAACAATTCTGGACTGGAGATATCTGAGTTTTTATAGAACTCGCTTGCCAGTTGTTCATCCAGTTTGCGAATTGAGATGCTCTCAGTCTAACGAAAGTACTAACCTGTTTTTCTTTATCTCGACAGCAATGGAAGGGTTTGATGTATCAGACTGAAGAGCCGCAATCGGAGAGTTGTCTTAACTACACCCGTGATTATTAGAAGGGTTTTATTCTGAGTTCTCTCAAAAATATCCAAATTAGTTTGTGGGACAGAGATCAATATATGTGTGTGTGTGTGTGAGATTTATTAAAGTATCTTGGGTGCTACCTGTAAACTCAAATATTTTTGAATTTGAAATTCTTTTAAATTTATTTTAAAAGATTTAATCATGTAAAGCACTTTTTATAAATACAATTTAAAGGGTATACTAGCAATAATTTATAATCATATATTCAAAATATGAAGTATTTATAGTATTGTGAAATTTTATGGGATTTATACTGTTATCATATATATATATATATATATAT
>JAPDSC010037680.1:0-17099 GCA_026290005.1 Latrodectus geometricus
TATCCTATCGCCGTTTCTGTGGTATAAGGGAAACAAGAAACATGCATCATTTGATATTCTTGGTAAAAGTATTGGAGGGAATAAAGGAAAACCCCAGTAGGAATTCAAGAATATTTAACAGTACATCAGTGGATAACGTCTTAACCAAATAATTTCAAAGTAATATGATACTTTCGAATTAATTCATTCAATATTTACCTTCCAAGAAGGTACTTTAGTCACAATATTCATGTGTCAAAAAATAGTAAAACTAGAAACTTTTCAAACAGCCATCAAAACAAATAAGTTTGCGGAATATAGCAAATCATAAATGAATTTTTTCACATCTGGAAACTAGTATTTTAAACAAGAAGGTTCACTATAAGACCATTAAATACCTACAGAAGAAACTTGAATTTACCAAAGCAAATTAAAGTTTTTTCCTGAAAAACGATTTTAATCATATCATATTATATTAGTATTGATTACAGGATTTATATTACAAAATCAGATTGTAGTTTGCCTGGAAATAATGAAAAAAAATTTTCAAAAGCATACTCTGAACGTATAAATCACGTTGGGTAGTTAGTTGAATTTGCATAATTACCATTATTACAACACAACATGCGTTTATAACTCGAAATGAAACATTTAGATGAGATTTAACTTCAATTTCTGATTTGGAATGTTTTCAGGTCTATGGATAGGAATTTTGCATTAAAATTCATCGAACAAACAATTCTTTTTCATAGCTAAGTATGGGAAGGCTTGTTAGTGTGCTTAAAGTAATTCTCTCACAAATTTCAGAATCAAAACTTCTTGGTACCCTTGTTGAATACCAAAGGCTGAATTGCATTCTTTCTTTTAACACCTTTTCACTCTTCAAATTTCATTTGTTTGAGCTAATATCTAACAAATGCTAACGAGACATCTGGAGCTAGCTTTAACTGGTTTTGAAAGCTTCTTTTGTTTAAGATAAGCTTTAAAAATTATCTGAAATATGTGGAGCAAATAAGAATCCATTTAAATGTTTAATATTTAATTGTTTCTCAAAAATTCAGTACAAAGGTGTAAAACTTTTTTTCCCGGAACATAATTCCCAGTAATTTTCATACTTTCGTCATTATATATTTTACTAAAGAATGCTGACTTTTAATCCTATTTTATAATTTTTTTTATTCTCTAAATCAAATAAGCCCAAATATTTGTCTCAGTGACAGTAAAATTGATAAAATATTCATGTTTGTGTATTCAGTAAAGTTGAATTAGTTTAAAAGTGCCAATAAAAATGAGCTTAAATTTTCTATAAATAAAAATACTTATCAAACATGGACTTAGCATAAATATTATTTTGCAACACTAGAGCATTTTAAAATTAAAAATTTCAGAAAGCTTACTTTTAAGAAATAAAAATTAATTTCATTCTTAAATAAAATAGATAATTAACGAAACATATAATTCATATTTCATTTATTTTCAATGGTCAAAAATTAAATATTACTATGTAGGTAAAGAAATCACATAATTTTAAAAAGCACATAGTTTTTACCATCACCAATCTTAGCACTCTTTTTTTTTTAAACAATTCTGCATAATTTTTAAGCGATTAGAGCAATAAAAATCTTTGTTTTTTTAATTTTCCTTTATTTACAGTAAAACCTTTACCACAGCCAGAAAAATAATCTTTATCGACACGTGCTTTATATTTAAAGTATAATAGCTCTAATATTTAAAGTTTATATTTTCATCCTTATTTTAAGTCCTCTTAAAAGTTTTCGAGGGTAGAAACGACGATAAACGCTTGTATTTAAATTTCCTCATATTATCAAGATCCCTGAAAATAAAGCTTAATAATGATAATAGTTAAACTCCAAAGATTCATTTCGCTGTTTCATGTTTTAGTTTAAAAATGACAAATGATAAAATATCGACGCTCTAAAGATAAAATACGAATCATTTGGCGACCTTATATCATTAACAAAATGATAAAACCCGTAATCTAAGATGCTGATAAGATCGTTATAAAGCAGCTCATATGAATTTTGTCTTCAATTTCTTTCGGTGAATTATCTGTTTACTGCAAACTTTTCTTAAAAGCGCCATTTGAAAATTATCACGAAAATGGCGCAGAGTAGACCGATTCTTTTTTCTTTTTTCAAAAGTTCATGTTCTTGGAGAGTGAGAACAGCCTTAGCTTACAAAGGTATAAATTATGAGTACAAATCCGTGGACTTACTGCAAGGTGAACAGCATTCTGAGAACTTCTTGAAAATGAACCCACTGGGTGAGGTTCCAACCTATGTGGATGGTGCAAATATTCTGACCAATTCCTTAGCTATACTGGAATATTTGGAAGAAACATCGCCAAATCCGCCTCTTTTGCCGAAAGATCCAGTCACTAGGGCTAAAGTTAGAGGGATTGTGGATGATATAGTATCGGGAATCCAGCCCCTACAGAATCTCAAAGTGCTTTTTTACGTTGGGGACACTGCCCATTCTTGGGCTCAACACTGGGTGGAATCGGGATTCACCAACCTGGAAAAAGTTCTTCACCACACGCATGGGAAATATTGTGTGGGGGATGATGTCACCTTCGCAGATTTGTGTTTGGTCCCTCAGGTATATAATGCAACAACTCGCTTCGATGTGAATCTTTCAAAATTTCCACTAATTTCAGAGATTACTTTAAGATTGGAAAACTTACCTTGTTTCAAAGTTTCCCATCCAGATAATCAACCAGACTGTCCTCAATAAATAATATACTGCAAATAAAAATATGACGCTAAAAGTACTTACATTTAAATTTAGTTTGTGGATTTTTACGAAAATTAATATTGAGAAAAAGTTAAATTTTCTATATAAAGCTAAAGTTAACTTTCAAATTTAAAATAAAAATATATACTTGAACAGAATTGAATTACTTTAATTATGTCAGTTTTCGATTTATCAATCAACGCAGAACGAAAGGCTTGAAAATAGCACTTAGAAAGCTTGTCTATGAAGAAAAATATTTTAATTGTTCTATAAAATCGTATCAAAATAAAATTGTATGCACACATTGTATCTTGGAGACGTATTCTAAATTTTTGTAATGCATAAAGCAATTGAAGAAATATTTGCATATAGTTTGTTATTAAATTCTGTCGTTGATTTTCTTGATAAATTGCACTTAAAAACCTATAAAGTCTTTTCAAGAATCGATTAATCCATAGATAATTTACAAAAATTATTAAATATATTGTTTAACATATTAAAAATCTAATTATTAATTCTTTAAGAAATTGATGTTAATTTTCTATGATTAACATAATTAAATAATTTATTATAATTTCACTATTTATAAATTGATTTACCATTATTTTTCTTGCAATTAACTGATATATTGTACTTAGTTATAAATTTTTCCTAATTTGATTTCTGTACTGGATAAAAATAATTTTATGTATTTTAAATGAACTTACTGAAAGCTTAACAATAAAATCTAAGCAAATTAAACTCGCATTTGGAAAAAATCAGTTTTTAAAAATTCCTTTTTAATTTCAAAATAAAAAGAAATATTTTTTAACTTTGAAATATATAATTAAATAGGCGGTAATTGGTAATTTCATGAATCAAAATAATTATATACTAAACTTTGCAACTTTAGATCGCTGGTGGAAAAAGATACAAATTATACTAAATTTGAATTTAACTGCAGGAATTTCTGTTGATATATATTTCTTTAATCAAAAATTACAGTTAGGAACAAGAAATTGAATGTCTCATTTTAAGTCTCTGACAAAAAATTCAGAGAGTTAATTTATCATATCCATTTCTATGTAAAACCTTTTAAGACTTCCTAAAGGATTACACATACTCCTTTCTTAGAAATGCTTAATTTAGATTGCTTTTCTAAAATTCTGTAAAATAGAATCTATCACCAATACAAAAATATGAAAACGCTTTTAGAGTGATTATGAATTTTTTTTGTATAGAGATATATACAAAATCCAGTCCAATTGATAATCTGCTTTTGAAAATCAAATTTCCAACCAATCATTATTAGATACAATGCAAAACTCAACACAAATATAACGGCAATTAATGGTTTACCATGACTTAACAATAAGATCAAAATCTTTGGTATAGGTTACATGTTTGATCCCAGTCATAAATAAAAAATGGGAAATATTTTCCTTTCAAGTTTCTTTGTGGAATAAATGCTGGAGAATTTTTACATGTCTATATTTGTAAGATGTGATCAGCTCACTATATTTGCAGGATTCTCCCAGACTGACACATATTCAAATCTGTCACATGCTGTCATCCAGATTTAAAGGTATCAATGTTAGATGCAGTTACACAGATCTATAAAGTTCTGTGGTTACTTATTGCTCTCTGTAATTAAAAATGATTGCCTGACACAGCACATATCCATAGTGATATATGCATTATTTGTATTAATAGCACACATACATAATGATAGGACAGAACATTAAACTGGACTATGGTAAATGGGTTAAATTATATGAACACTGATGGCTTTATAATTGTGCACTATGGTCAAGAGGCAAATCTGATACTAGAACTAGATTTCTTGTCTCTATACTATACCAAGAACAGGATATAAACCATCATAAATGTTTTACAAACTTGAAATGAAAAGTTACTGGTTCATATACAGCTAGTTTAATGCTGGGAAATGGGTACTTCATTTTTTTTTCTATCCCCATTTGGGCTTCATGTTTAAGATATCACCAGGTTCTCTTTTAGGCAACACATAACAAAACCTGCTATCTATGAAATATATACTCAGGATATAAAATTTAGCTGATTTCAAAGTACATTAAAACAGTTTTCAATATCAGGCTGTGTACACAATATCAATATAGCATGTACCATAAATTTTACCATACATATTAATTTATCTAAATCAAAAGTTTTTAAATTTTTTATTTTAACAAGACAAGCAGTATAAGGACATGGTTATCATATGCATAACAAATGTTGTCTCAGATGGAAGAATGTAATAAATAAAATAATGATGGAACAAATCTTAAAATGTTTTTTTACAAGAAGGCATACCTGACATTAAAAATCATATGAACCATCACCTTATTACATTTATAGGAATTTTGCACATCTATATAAAACTTATATAGACACACATTTTAAAAAATGTTTACCAATATTACATCTAGAGAACTTATTTTGATCAATGCTACTAAAACAGATTTTGTTAAATTATATAATGCATAGCATAATTGTCAGCATTAGAATCATCAATATTTTAAAAATTTAAACAAGATAGAATTATAAATTAAGTAATATTCTACTAAATTTATTTTTTATCCCTTATTTAGTATTTTCCCATTTTTTCCAAATTATGACTTTTTATTATTATTCATAACTTTCTAATGGAATTACATATTAAAAATTAATTATCAAAACTTTTTTTATGATGTAATCAAGAGCTATACAGAAATACAAAACATGTAAAATTAACATGAATGTTAAAGAATAACACTACATTAATGTTTGAGCTACTCAACAATGTTAACTCAAATTGGAACTTGAACAATATTACTGATTTTGTACTTATGCATACAATTATCATAAAATTTAATGAACTAACATTATCATTTATATAACTTACAATACAACGAAAGTTCTTAATTATTGTGACAAATGAAAATACAAAATACTCCTGATTTATTAAGCACACTGTACAATTTACGATCAAGTTGAAAAGAAGATGAATAAATATCTCAAAACTTGAATAGAAATAGATAATGTATAAGCATAAATTCTACAGACTAGTTCTTAAATGCATGAAATTGTTCATGATAATGATTATGATGAATGATTAGATGAATTGCAAGGTCATCATTTACAAAAATTACAGTGGATAACTAAAAAGCAAATTTAGGAAAGTTTTAGCTCATTTAAAATACTTTACTTGTAGACAAATTACAATTACTTATATTAGTAAATTATTTTTTCATACAAGAATATTCAGTCATTTTGAGATTCAGTGAATACATTGAAAAGATTAGTTGTGCATTACATAAAAAAACAAATAAGAAAAACTTAAGCAACAAATATTGAAAAATATGAAGAAAAATAAATGCAAAGTTATGTAAACAAATATCTTATGAGCAATGTCAATATACATTCTATTTCAATCATAAAAGTTTAATAACTCTAACAATTCAATAAAAATTAACTTTTCAAAAATATATTTATATTTTATAAAAACATTTATAGTTGTTTTACAATGATACATTCAAAAGTTATTTTCACATTAAAGTGCAAAACTAATTTTGTAGGCTAACAAAATTCTCATATATATAATTGAAAGTTTTGAAGACATGACTTTATAAGAAAATATTTGACATTGATTAACATATAAAGCCTCATATGAATTTTACTTCAAATTTTACATTTTTTTAAAGAAATTCAAAATAAGACATATTAAAAAATTGCTTTAAATATCATTAATTATTTTTAATTTAAAATGAGAAATTTTAAACTCTAAATTTGGTAGAAGCTTAATTTGAAACATTGCTCTTGGGATACTGTAAATTTTGGCAACAGGTAATACACGGACGGTCTTACACCAAGCTCTGCACAAATACAATATTTATCAAAAAATTTGCAAAGTTAAATATAGTTTTGCGATGTTATATGAATATTAATTTACCTCCATAATGTTAAGTACAATTGAGCAGGACAGCTAGCAAAATATTTTTTTATAATTAAATTGTATGTAGATTAAGATTTCAAATACTAATAGAATGTATTCATTAGAATAAAATTCTTTAATTCTACTTAGCAATAAATTTAATTTTCCATGTGATTCAATTTAATTTTATTTAAGATTAAATTTAATCTTACTTAGAATTGGATTTAATCATATTTAGAATTAAGTATAAAATTAAGTTTTGAGAAAATATCGTTAAAATGTATGACAAAAAGCTAACAGCTGATTACAACCTGGAATGATGTGAAAAATGTTTACATAAAATGCGCCGATGAAATAAATACTGTAAGATCACAGAAAACATACATCCAACAAACAATAAAGAATATTAATACCAAATTTATCTATATATACATACTTAAATATTAACTGCTAAAATATAAACTAAACTCTGATAATGTTTGACTAGTTTCATATAAAACAATCTTCTAGAACAAAGCTCGCAAAATTTAAAATATACAATTAAGTCTTGTATATATTTCAGTCTATAAATAAGCAAATTAAATACCTAATATTTAAGGTTTCTCTAAAAAAAGATTTTTAATATATAGTAATGATATGAATTCTTTCAAATCAAAATTCACATATGCAAATTTTATTTAAATAGATTAATTTTTTAAAAATCAATGAATTTCAAAATTATATCAACAAAAATTCAATGTCTTAAACAAAGAGGTAAAAAACAAAAAATTACAGTTATTCAAAATGCCCAAGAATTTTAATTGCACATAAATATTTCCTAGAATGAATCTTAACTTCAAGTGATTATTTTCCATTGTACTTTTACAGTTATCATGTAGTTTTTATGAATCATTTAAAAAATAATAGATAAAATAGTGCAAATTTTCAAAAATGCCTATTTCACAAATAACAATGTACCTAAACATTTTTCACAAACCATACATAAAATTGAGGTATGCAGACTAATAATGATGCCTAAGGAAATTACTTCCAGACAAAAACACAAAAGGTTCATTTATTTGGAGAAAGACTGAGGTTTTTCGCTTCGGCCAGTTTCAACCACTGAGCACGGTTTTCATTCACTCCATCTAGCAAAGGCTTCAAAGAGTCAGATACTTTTGCAAATGCCTTTAAAGGAAAAAAATCATAATAAACAAATCGAAATTTTCTTAATATAATTACATTCACTGTAAAAACAAAACCAAATTAAAAACTATTAATTTTAGTAAACCAATCTATATGCACGTAATGAAATGTATCTCTACTTATTATACATGATCATAAATGAACACAGATAAACATATGTACACATATTTGGCCTTAAAAATATTTGTTTAAATGCACACAAATATATTACATGTCTGAATGTTTTTTCCATATAATTACAGATTTAATTTTTATCACTTTAAATCGTTACTGATTTTAATCAATTTGCTTCGTAGAATATACATTTTTAATGAATAAAAAGATCTTTTTTGAATTAACCAGTTTTAAATCTATTATTTTTATAACACTTAATATTAAAAATTCCTCTTAAATTTGGAATTTACTCACTACTAAAGCCCTCTTCAACATTTGTGATTTCAAACAAAATTATCTTGCACAACAAAAGAATAAAAAATTCTTTTCAAAATTATTAGAATAATTATTTATCATATTTATAATTTAAAAGAATATTTTCAAAAATAAAATGAACATTCAAATTCATTAAAAGATAATGTAGATACAAATGTACCAAAATTTTACAATTTTGAATGATAAATTTCTTGTATTATATAAATATGAACTAAATCCAATTTTCATTTTACACAAATACAAATTTGTATTTATTAAAGGTCAACATTACTAAATTAAATGACCATTTGCTATGAATTAAAACATAACATTTTATAAATATTTAATAAAGTATATAAATAAAATGTACAGGTATTTACCTCATAAACAGGAGCACAAATGGAATCAATGAACCTCACTTGCATCAATGGTAATTCATCTTTCTTATCTCTGTTCATCATATCCTGAAAATAAAGAAGGAGTTGTACAAAAGTATTTTGACAATTGATTCAAATTTTGTAAATGCAAAACTAAAAATATTAATTTACAGAAAGAGTAAATTAATGCAAATCTCAAGTATTGTAAAGTAAAAGGAATACATAAGAATAAAACTTATTAATTCATACAGTTCCTAATTTACATGAAAATGAACATTAAGACAAATCAATGCAAATATAAAATGTACAATAGTTGAAATTAAGGAAATCAAACTGCATACAATTGGTTGAATTTTAAGTTTTTCTTTTTCTATGTCCCCTTGCTGGAAAAATTCACTTGCCACAAGTTCAGCAACCTAATAGAAAATAAAGAAAAATCTCAGTACATAGGAGATCATGCCAAAGAATAGGAAGTATAAGCAAAAAGGATATTTAATCAAGTATGTATCACAAGATGAAATATTGAAGGAACAAAATAGTTACCATACTTTTCAAACTAAAACAGAAAAATTTAAAAATTTTAGGTCGCTTGTTAACTTATAATTTCAAAATTATAAATTTTTGATATAATTTTTATATAGATCAAATGGACTGTGCATTCATTTTTAAATATTTTTATATTATACATATTGTTGATGAATAAAATATAATTTTCAATGTGACCATTTCATTATATAGAAATAATATTTAAAAGATAAAATATGACATCATAAAATAAAAAATAATGAATTAGGAATAATTATATATTATATTATATACTGAGATCACATTTGTCAAGAAAAATTCATAAGAACATGATATTTTTACTACATTAATTTATTATTTTTCACTTAATATTGAACTAATCTTATTTTTACTTATCAAATAAGAAACAATAAAATAAGTTGCTCATTTTATAAATTTTCAAAAGTTTCATGTTAAATTTATTTAGCTCAGAAAAAAAAATCTTTATTTTATAAAAATACAAAATTTTCTAGAAAGCAAAACATTTAAATAAATAAAAAAAAAGGAATCAAATATAGCATTGCAACAAAAAAGAAAAATCGAAAGAGATTAAGTTAAAAATGTTTTTTTAAAAAAAAGTCAATCTAGAAAACTGGAAGCCAGACAATTTTTTTTTTCATTAACATGCCAACGATTTACATATGAAATAGAAATTTGCTTTTGAAAAATTTTATATAATTACACTCACTATAATATATATAAATATATCCAATGGCAGTAAAAAGGGTATCTTAAACTAATATTGTGTAAGTCCCCAATAAACATGTAGAAATTTAACAATATGATGTCACAAGGATTTTATTAAAGTCCAAATATATCCTGAGAGCAGTTCATAATATTAATCCTGAAAATCAAACCACAAATTCATATAAGGGCGAAATGGAGGTTTTTATCTAATATATCATTAATTTGCCTTTTTATGATGCTCGTATCTGAGGATTTTAGTGGAAAATGGTTAGATCTAAAATCAGAAAAGATCCTGGAATTGGCAAGAAGAAAATCATGATAGGTAAGATTTCTTTTTATTCTGCCAGAATCTATAAAGTGCAGAATAATACACAAAGGATGTGAATGGGTGTAAAAGATGAAACACAATGCATAAACACCTGCCAGCTTCATTTATAGATAAATCAGGCCAAATGCATATGCTTAATAACAGCACAAAGACTTCACAAGCTTATACCAAATGCATATGCTTAATAACAGCACAAAGACTTCACAAGCTTGAACAATAACATGTGAACATTCAGAGTTCATACATGATGAGATTTTCCTTAATTACATGTCCATACTCCCATTACAATAGCGAATGCAGCTCATCAGAATATGTCCTTATTGAAAGTCCAATGATTTCGCAGATTTAGATGCATCACTGTCAGAGCAGATTTGATGTTTTATTAACTATTTGAGTTTTATGTAATGTAAATGATTACTTCACTTACATTACATGAAATTTTTTGAATTAATCACATATGAAAATATAAGTTTCACTGTTAACCAACAGATGTTATACCCCTTCAGTTGTAAGCCAAACATGAAGAAACATTCAATATTAATAAAAATTTATGTATAGTCTTCTATATCAGAAGCAATAACCAAATTAATAACTTAGCATAACACTTGTTATCTTATACAAGAGCTCTCTGTTTACCATATCACATTTATTGATTGTATATTTCCATTATTTGCATGTGTGTGATTTTACATTTTTATACATCTAGGGACTGAAATACATACATGCTTAGCATTATTATTAATTTATCAGAATGGGATTCATAAAATTTTCAATGAACTGCTTACTTTTGTAAACATTTATTGAAAAGTCAATCAAGAATACATAAAAATCCATTACATTAACTTTTAAATGATATTTATAATTAATTCATTGTGAGCCATTTCACAGTTTCATCAGTTTTTGTTGTTCTATTTCTTATGAGTTGTTGTATTTACTTGTTCCTTGTAGCATTTACTTCTTATTTCTCATATTACTTTCAACACACTTTGCACTTATATAAAATGTTAGATTATGTGATGCATTCTCATTGTCCATAAGTCTTATGCATTGCTACATATTTTAAAACAATAAGCATGTTTCAAAAGGTAATAAATATAAATCAAAAATAATTAAATATAAAATTTAATACATTATATAAGTAAATGAGACTTACAGCAAATATTAAAAAAAACAATAAAAATAAAGTGATGGACAAAATAAACATATTACTCAGAAATAATTACATGCATTCAATTCCATTGCATTTTATGGAGAAACAAAAAATCTTCTTAAAGAGCTGTTAGTGAAACATTTCATTGAACATTCTATTTAAAATTATACAAAGACTAATAGATAACTTATTAGAAGTGCATTTATATTATTATATCAGTGAAAAGTAAAATTCAAAAATTTCTCAAAGATGAAGAAATTTCATTTCAATGTTAGCAATGCTTAAAATAATTTATAAAATTTTGAATAACTAGATATAATTTAAAACGTTTTTTGTATTCAAAACTTTACATTTAAAAATTTTTTTAAATGTAATGGGCACTTTGTATTTTTTCATAAATTGATTAGCTTATAGTTTAGTTCTTCTATTATAAGTATTTACAAAACAAAGGATTTCAAGCAAAATACTACTTACAACTCTCTGTATTTCCCATGGTTTTGTAATAGCGGCAATATCACAAGCTGTCATGAGCATAGCTCTATAATAAGAACAAAAAATACTTAAATTGTAACAAAAAATATCAATTTGCTTGAAAATTATTCACATAATTACAATCAAAATATATTACACATTAATATTAAAGTATAAATTTCAATAAGTTTTCATTGAAATTAATTTACATTTCAAAATAAATACAACTATTGAGTTTCCTTATTTTGATATTCAAAGATGTTTATGAAACATTGCTTTATAAATTTATGGATTGAATGTAAAAAAGTAAATTTAAAAAATAATAAATTGTAAATTGTAATAATTTAAAAAATAATAAAAGTTAAAATCTGGACATGAAATTGAAATATGAAACGCAGAATAAGGCTCATCACAAATTTCATACCATGGAATTAATTCCTCCAGAAAAATGTGCTTATGTGTGAAACATGTGCGCCCAATATGAAGGTGAATTAATCTAACATCATCACTTCATAATGGCCAAACTGATAATGGGATGAGGAAAGGAAAAATGTCTCCCAAATTGATAGAGGTTTCTTTCTTTACAGAAACAATTCTGATTAACAGGAAAGTATCTATTTTTTTCTAAGAGATGTAAATGAGGCAAACATTGACTCTACGTTCGAGAGTCTTATAAAGGATACTTGTCTGAGCTATTGGTCGATAATATGCAGGATTTGAAGGATCTTTACCAGGTTTCAAGATTGGAATTACCTACTATTGGTTATGTTCCCAATAGTTGGAAATGTATTTCAGTGCAGATCCTGTTAAACAAAAGCATGTTTGTCAACGAATCTGGATTTAAATTTTGAAGCATTTGATAGCTAATTATATTAGATCCTGGACTGGTGTCATTGGTCTGTTGTAATGCTTTCTTCAATTCTAATATTTGAAATTCACAGTTGTAGGCGAGTCTTGTCTGTGATTGAAATGAATTAGTGTTGTTCAGTATGGTTCTAAGTCCTTAAAAACGAAGAGCTATAAGAGTCAGTGCTCGAAACAAAATCAAAAGTTTCACCAAGGACATTAGCGATGTCCTAAGGAGAAGAGTATACAGCAGCTGCAGTTTGTCAGCAGGAAAGCTGATTCTTGTTTACTATCTTAGCGACCAGACAACTGTTAATTGCTCTCTTAGTGGGAACCTTCATTCTATGACTTTCTCTGTGGGTTCTAAACACTATGAGATATGCTGCAAGTGAACAGGATTCTTCAATTCATTCTGGGCTTATCAAAGCAAGATCTTTATGAAAACCTATTGCTACTTAGGGTTTTTTTAGATTGAACAATTGCATGAACTTGATATATCTCTGCTAGACGCAATGATATGCATCATCAACACACGTTAAAAAATAATCAACACAAGTTAAAAAAATATGAATAGCCAAGAACTTAGATTTTCCTATACCCAATTAATTTTTTAAATGATATTTATTATACATACAAAAATTAATTCTAACAAATCAAGCACCATGAAGCAAATAATTCCCCTTTGTAGTATCACTCAAAGCAAGTAATATTTGATAAGTGTGGTTTAGTGTTAAAACTGCACATTATTTTTCTGTGATTGTATGAATTTCTTTAATGGTTTCTGAAATACATAACACCCTTTTTATGTACTAGTACTTCACTTTCAATTGGAGAAAATGACCGGAATTCATTTTGGTAGCCAATAGCATGATTTTCAAAATGTAAAATTAAATTATTTAAGTTTTATATAAGAAATTTATAGTAAGAAAGAATAACATGAATTCCATTCTTAAAATTCTCTCATATTTTAAGTTAATTATTAGCCAATATTTATTGTTATAAATGGTGTTTGAAGTGCAAGATGACAGTTACTCTTACATGAGCTACTATTTAATTATAAAATTCAAGTCTAAAAAAAAAAATTCCTCATAGACATATTGAACATAATATTGTCACAAAAAATATTTTTTCATGTTTTCTTATATTATATTAATGAACATTAAAATTTAATTAAATATTAATTTAAAGAAAATATTTCATTGATTTCATACAAATGGCTCTAAAATTTTTGATATTTTCATAATTTATTATATAATTTACTACGTAATAATACACTTTTCAAAAGATATTCCACATCTAATAAGTTGCTATCACTTTAAATTATTTTGGAATTTTGTTTGAACATCAATATTTTTAACACTTTTTTGATTGAAAAAGCATAGATAATGATAATAAAAATAATAAGTAAAAAAATAATAAAATTTAAAAAAAAGGTGAGAAAATGTTTCTTTTGTAATGTCATTTTTCTTAAAATTCTATCTTACTTTAAAGTTAGTTCTTAATAAAAACTCATTAAGATTGAAATTTTTAATTTAAAAATTCATATTAATAATTAATGATTATTAGATTTTATGAGTTCTCTGGACACCATTTATTTAATACAAAAATATTTTACCTTAAAAGCTCTCTATTGTCTTCTTTCTTCCAAGTATAATTTCCAGTTTCTACTAATTTGAAAAATGTTCCTCTTCTCCTAAACATTAAAAAAAAAGATAAATTTTCATATACATATAATAACATAAATTATAAGAATAAAATTTCAAGTACAAAGAGAGTACATTATATGTACACAATCCTAAAATAATGGACTGGCCAACAAGACACAATGATATAAATAAGGAGGAAAGTACAAAAATACAGAGCAGAAGAAAAAAAAAACGATTGTCCTCATTCATATAGACCTTAACAAATGACATTAAAGTCTATAGAAAAAATGTATATCATCACCTTTGAACTTGGCAGTCAATATGATGACCTCTGATAAAAGCTTGTCTTGTTTATGCACTAGACCTAAGATAGCTCACCTGATTGGAAGAGAATGTAGCATAATTTGTTGCTGCTTAAAACAGTTTTCTAATAATCACAAATCTAGTTGCCAACAAGAAAATTTGCTTTCTTTGTTAAAATATAGATGTTTGATTTCATTGAAATAATACATCTGTAGATACTGTGGGCGCATATTTCTTTGAGAAAACTATTTTAGTACAACACAAACCTGTTATGGCTGTTTAAACTCACTTAATGCTGTTTAAACTCACATTTAAATATATATGTGTAGTCATTTGATCAAAAATACATATGTAATTATATACTATAACATAATTTTTTGTGTTCTAAGTAATCTATAGGTTTATTTTCTTGTAGTCAATTAATTATCAAGCCTACAAATCAGGACCAACACACACACAAATTCAAATATAATAATCTAATTTTTAAATTATGGCTATTTTTTACAATTAGGTATTTTATTTAATAAAGTAATAGTAATATACCTAAAATACACAGCTAAATCAGTGGCTAAAATCGCATCCTCCAACACATGTACAATGTATGAGTATTCATCAGGTGAAAGATGACTAAGAATTTGGTTACCCTAAAAAACAGATAAATATTTCAGCCTTTTTAATAACTGGTGATAAGTACAATCATTTGTTATGTCACGAACTGAAATAAAACATATATATAATAGAGCCTTAATGCATGTCAGCAATTAATATAGAACTAATTCTACTTCAGACAAAAATGCTTCTATAAAATAAAACATTAAGAATCCCTTTTAGATTTGTGGAATATTGTTCATTATAAATATTTTAACTACTGACAACAATATTAGCTTTAGAAATTGAGGAAAGTTTAAGCAATTCATAAAATATATAAAAAAAATTTAATTTTCAAAAAATAAGTAATTTCTCTGAAAGTTAATGATTTTGCCAATAAATGCATTCAGAAGTAATTTAAATCAATTTTAGACACCAATTCTTATCTGATAATTTTATGAAATAAATTAAAATTGTTGACTGAAAAGTAGTAAAACTAATGGAATTCACATAAAATCTATCAAGAAATTTGTAAAAAAAAATTTAATCAGCAGATAATAAAAGCAATGACTTTTTTTAACTTTCATGTAAAATACCCAAGAATATTTTCCAAAAATTAAATTGAGGAATATTATCATAATTCAACTATAACTTCAGAGTTTACATTGAAATTATTTCAATAAAACTTTAACTTTAAAAATATTAATAAAATAAAAGCTAATGAAATAATCAATTCTACAAACTTGATTAGTAACAGAAACTAGCAACAAAACAATGTAAGCAAATGAACAGCTATTTAAAATTTTAGTATTAAGTATTTTAATCATAGTAAAACCTTTTAATCACTGTAGAGTTATAGTGAGATACTAACATTACAAATCAAAATATAAAAATAAACCTAAGTCTGAACTTAGTGATTAAAAAAGAAAATTTATTATGTAATAAGAATTGAACATAATTCACTTCAAAAATTAATATTTTTAAATAAAAAAGAATGATATTTCATTAAAATTAATTAAAATTATTTATTGAAAACTGATGACATTTATATGTCATAAAATATTTTTTTAAATGCAACTCACAAAAACAAAAATATTACCTCACTATTTAAAATCATTATGCATTGATCAAAATGATGATGTTCCATTGTAGAAGTTGAATACAATTGAGCCAGAGGCGAGCAGGATCTAAGTAAAATATATCGATGTAATACAATTACATGAACTGAATAAAAACTTGTCTAAAAATTATTAAAGATGTTTCTGAAATATGTTTAAGTATTTTATTTATTTATAAATTCTTTTTCTTAAGCAAGAAATTTAATTATTTTTAATTCAGCATTTTAAAATAAGATTCATGTTTAAAAAGCTACAAGGGGAAACATTTAAAAATTTTAGGTAATTAAATACCTAAAAACATAAATTTTATAGAAAAACTTATAATTTAGCAAGAGGGAAAAAATTTATATGTATTCATTAGATCATTAATTTCAAATAATTTCTCTAAATTTTGTAAATAACTCTTTTATATATTAAAAAGTAAAGATCATTTAAAATACAGAAATATATTTGGTAATTTTTAATTAAGGTAACAACTTTTCATAAGAATATATAAAGGAATTTATATCTTAATACATAAACACTATTTAATGAAAACCTAAAGATAGCTAAAGTATCAAATAAATCAAATAAATAAAGTACTAAATAAAAAAATATCAAATAAAAAGTTACTTGTACTTGTGAATGAATAAAAATAATCAATAAAATTGTGAAAGATTTTACATGTTACTTCTATTTGATATTCAAATTATTTTCAGGTATAGATCCCAGAACAATTATTAGTTTCAAGAATTTCTGCTTAACCGTTTGAGTGCGGCGAAACAATATCGCGCTTCGCTTGTTAT
>JAPDSC010037686.1:0-10840 GCA_026290005.1 Latrodectus geometricus
AGAACACTGCAAACCCTTTGAGTACATTTGACGAGGAAAACTCGTCTCATCTGCTTACTTCAATACAATACAGTCTTCAAATAATTTAGTATTCAAAGTGTTATTATACACGTAGTAATGTTTTCCTTAAAAAGCATTATCTATAAATCACCGCAAGCGTTGGTAATTATAATTTTATTTACCAGCGTTGCACAATCGTGAATGAACGATTTGTTTACATACGATAAATCTTTTGTCACTCCAATTAAACAAGTTCAAATGAATCCTTTGATTATACCTTTTAAACATTCAAAAGATTTATTTATATGATTATTTAGTGTGAAAACATATTTCATAAAAATTAATTAATGAAAATAATCTGTATTTTTCTTGTAGGAAGAAAGAGAATTTTTAGATATTTTTTTATAAAAATTGCAAACAACTATATCCATCAGAAATTATTTTTCTAAAGCAGTTCCTTCTAATTTTTTTTCTTTTTTTTTTTTTTTTTTACTTAAAATATACATTTTATTTAATATAGAAAAATATATGCATTCCTCCCTTTTTTAACCTTTATTACTTCATTTCTTTTAAATATTGAATTTTTTAGTGTCGATTTTATTTATTTATCACAGTAGAGCAGTAATTCTGAATCTTTTTTTTGTTGCGGGACACTTTTAACGATTTCAATTTAGCAGCACACAAAGAAAAAAATAAGTTTAAATACTGTTTACTTACCAGTAAAGCACTGTGTAAAATTGCTTATGATAATAATTTTAAATGTAAAATACATTACAATACGTACTACAAAAACAACAATACATTTATTAAGGAATTAATTACAATGCAATAATATGGATACTTTTAATTAAATATTTAAGATTGATGATTTTTGATAAATTCATGTATATTTGGTTACTAAACATTTAATTACTAAAAGTTTGATTAGAACTTAAATTTATAATTATTAGAAATTATTTAATTAATCTACGCATTTAGAAAACATTATTATAACTCTATCTGACATCAGAAAATTTTAACAAAAAATCTCTTATTACTTTTTTAATAATATTGACTTTCAATTGTGGAATTATTTTTTTATTTCAAAAAACAAATCAAAATAAACCAGTGGAATTATTGTTTTTTTTTTTTAAATAGGATTCAATAGTTATTATGGAACGAAAAACAAAAATATGACTACCATTTTTAAAGATACTTTCAAAATACAGATCTGTGTCCTAGTTAGTTCTCATTCGTGTACATACAGAGCACAGCGGTTTTAAATTTTGAGAATTCAGTTTCATTCAACAAAAAAGTTGACGGGCGAGCCCCGCTCCTTTTAGTAAAATGCATTGTTCGCATGTAACTAAGACCTTATTCTATGGCATCCAGTATTATGCATATCCATTGACGTGGGGTACTAGTTTCTTAGAATCATACCCAATAATGATTTCGGCTAGTTTTCTTTCTTATAAGGGTAATAATCTAAGCATTGAGAGCCCAGCCCAGGTGTAGGGGTATCTGATTCACTTGACTGAAGAATACTTATTTCATCGAAATACTTTAAAAAAATCGTACAAACTCAAACTATTTCCAAACAGGTGTTAAAATTTAACATCATATATTTCTTTTAATAATGGCTTTTTGTTTGTTTTTTAACCAATTCAGAATTCTAATTTTTTATTTATTTTAATCTGCAGTATTGTTGAATTTTCAAAAATGTTTTCCTAAATGCTCGAGATTGATTCCTTGAAGAAATAAATATGAATGTATGTGATTTAAAAATGATACACAAAATTAACAAGTTTAGGCTTACATATAAAAATCCTTTTAAAATATTTTTGATTAATTTCTTTGAGACGGCTCAAATGCTGAGAATGAAATTACACTAACATATAGATTTTTTTTCCATATAGTAATAATATATTTAAATAAATAAATAAAAACCATCGTGAATGTGACATTTTTAATTTTTTTCATGCATATTCTGTTTTCATAACGATAAAATATCCAATAGTTTTATGTATTATATTACTAATGTGTAAGCTATATTTGAGAAGGTTCTCATGACTAATTAACAAATACAATGTACATAAATTAAACTTGATAAAGGCTCTTAAATAATTAATTATTGTATTGTAATCTGTTTCCTTTTTTCAGACTAATTCTCTTAATCAGTTCTTGTACGTATAATAATCATAAAATATGATTAGAAAATTTTCGAATAATACACAAAATTTAAAAAAGGAAAATATCAAATATTATAATCATGACAAGATGAATTGAAACAAGTAGTATCGTCATTATATAAGAATGGGTCTATTAGTAATTGTTTTCGTTCTTTGAAAATATTTATTAAATAAATATTTAATCCAAGAATTGAATGTTGATTTGAAAATATTTAAAGTAAGAAATATTATTACTGGAAGTTATGAAATATAAAAAATATTTTCCTTATTTTTTATTAATGAAGTAATCCAGCAGAAATCTGCTTTTAGACCTTAATCAATTAGAATTTCATACTTAGAATTTAATTTTCATTGTTAAGTTGATAATATTAAGATATTATATGTTTAAATTTTTTGATTATGTAAAAGACTATATAATGTTAAATTTACATAAATTTTGAATAAAATCTGTGAAAAATAAAGATAACATTGAGCATGAAAACTTAAAATTTCTAGCTTGATTTTTCTGTTTATGGTTGAAATGAAAAAAAAGTTCTTTCATATTTTTAATTATATTGTTACTCGTAATCCCCCTCATTTATAATTCCAGAACAAATAATAAATATAATAAAGGTACCTAAATTTCAGATAAATAATTTTTTGTATAAATCATACTTATTTATTCATTTACAATTGTAAATTAAATAATAAGGTATCGCAGTTTTAATAAGAGTTATTGATGTAATTTTCATGGATATTACTGTACGACAACAGATGATTATAGTACAGATCGTGACAGCTAACATTGAACACAACAGACAATTACATTTATAAATCATTGTAATTTTGTTAGACATAACCACCGAGTCATGCTTACAATAAAATACATCTTGAAAAATAAGGAAATCACATTCTGTTTCTCTTGATTCAATTCACAAAATTTATTTGAAGATTTTATTAAAAAGAAACATTACTAATTTATAGAATTCAAATTTCTTATTAATCACTGAAATTTCTCGTAATTAAAATAAACAATAGGATCATCCTATTCAAGATAGAAATTTTTGTATTACTAGCAAAAGTGAATAAGGCTCGAAGTTTTTATAAAAAAATACGTATATTTATGTGTATAATTGTAAAAAGCAGTTTTATGAGTCTCTATCAATTTTTCTAGAGAAAAACAATTTTATTAAGTGAAACATTAGATTTGTAGATAATTAATTTATTTCAAATAATTGAATGAAATGTATAATGAAAATATTTTTTACCTAAAACAGAAATTAAGCTAATTTTAGTAAAAATAAAATGAAGTAATGAAATTTTAAATAAAATTAAGAAATTTATAAAGAGTTATTATGTTCTATCGTATTCCTTAATGTGGTAAACATTTTGATTTAGTTTCATTAATTGAAGAGTCGAAACAATTTTATTAGCTGAAGCATTAAAATTTTTTATCATTCAAATTTCTTTCAATCAAATAAAATTACTGACAAAAATTTCTCCAACAATATTTGTTGAATTAAATAATTTTATTAACTGAAACATTAGTTTTATTGATAAAAACATTTTATTTCAAATGATTAAATAAAGTATATAATGTAAAAATTATTTACAGAAACTATGCTGATCAGAATTAAGACAGAAACTATGCTGATTTTAGAAAAAATAAGATGAAATTTTAAATAAAGTTCAAGAATTTATAAAATGTTATCATCCTTTATATAGTTATTATACTATTCCTATATAGTTATTATAGTAGTGTTATTATAGTATTCCTTAATGTAGTAAATATTTCGATTTAACTTCATTAATTAAACAGTCGTAACGGTTTCATTAACTGAAGCATTATATTTTGTAAATGAAATCATTCAAATTTCTATTAATCAAATGAAATAAATGACAAAAAATTTATTTAGTAGAGAAATAATTGCAAGATTCACAATGATAAATTAAACTGAAAATATTGAATACACTTCTGGAATATAATTAGCATTATATATGCAGTTATTAATTTACGAAATAGGGAAAAAAATTAGCTGACTGTTTTGATGTAAAATTAATTAAAAATATTGTAAATTTAAAATTACTTAATTGCAAATATTTACCAGGAAATCTTAGAAATTTTGAACAATTTATGTAAAAATATTTAATCATAATTAAATGTTTGAATCATTAAGAAAAACAATTATTTAAATGACTTCAGCTTATATAAAAAGTTAAATTATCTAACATCTCTATTCAAGCGAATTAAAAAAAATTTTTTTATATTATTTATTTAAATAAAATATGAGGAAGCTTAAAATAAGTTCATATTGTTATAACTCATTAGAAAATGATAAACGTAATACATTTCCTAGTTCTATAAAATTTTTAAAAAATAAATATTTCTTTTATTTTTCAAATATACATAACGTGTAGTGTGTATTTGCATATTTTTTGCCATACTTTCGTATCATAAGATATACAGGGCCCATTCAATCTTAAAAGTCCTATCATTCCGAGTTTCTGCTTATTATGGTTTATTACATTTGAATATTCCAAGTTTATTACATTTGAATACATGAATACTGAAAATTATCCATGAAAATTTTTTCAGATACCAAAATATCAGTGGATACCCAAAAAGAGCATAACAAGGAATTCTGTAATTGATTTTTTTATGATATATGAAAATTACGTAAAAATATTTACTTTGTTAACCTCTTTCAAAATAAAAATTTTTTACTTAATTTTATTTTGAAACATGTTTTAAGTTTATAATTTGGGTTTATGTGTAAACTAAAAACTGCTGTTTAGTTAAGCTATTTATAACTTGGGTCTGTAAAATAAAATTTGAATGGAGGCAAAAATGAAACCCAGACCAAAAATAAGGAATTCCGTTGTAGAAATCAGAAATAAAGATTTCGCATCAAATTAAAGGTCAGTGAAGTATAAAAAATATAAATTTCGATGAACTATATATTTTGGATTAAAGTTCTCTTCAACAGCAATATTTAGAGTCAATTGATGGAATTAAATTTGAATAACATAAGAAATTATTGTTTTTAAAATATTTTTCTAAACAATAATTTTTAGCCTAAGTGTAAAAAAATGCTTCTCATAAAAATTATTAAAAGAGAGCAATATTATTTTTCAAGATAATGTATTTTAGTAATTTTTGAAGAACATTATGGAAGTTAATGTTTAATTTCAAATGGATATGGAAACGTATTCTAATATTTGTTTATAATATTTTTTTTCAGCAATAAATAGTTAACTATGTATTTTTCCAGAAAAATAATATTTTTTGTTGAATTCGATAATATTAAACCTTACTGTTTGAATTACGACAAAATGTTTCACAAATACGTTGAGGACTTCCCAGAATTTACAATGATTAACGATGAAATTATCAAATTTACTAGTTTTGATTTGATATGTGATGAATATTGCACCCCAATGACACATGTTGAATAAATTATCTCATCCAAGTTTCAGGAAAAATTACGAAGTAAGGTGTTATTTCCTGTGTTTATATAACACATAAATCTTACACAAATAAATGATTATTTTAATGATAAAAATGACTGTATCTATGAATGTGTTGAAAATCCGCTGTAAATGTAATTTTTTATTCTACACGAAGCATAATTATATAATATGCATTAAGTAATCAAATTTGTTGATAAATTATCCTTAAAATCATTTGTCAGACTGCATTAATACTTTGCATAACTGACAGAATGATGAAACAAATGGGTTTAATACTTTTATTTAATATTTTTTGTGAAAATTCTTATACAAACATTAAGTGTATTTATTACGTTTGGTCTAGGTGGAATCTAAATGAATGATTTCGAGGTAATTATAGGTATTTTCTTTACAATATTTGAAATAAAAAAATCATTGGATTTAAAAAAAGGACTAATTTTTCAGCTTTATGGTATAAAGTATTTATGATTAATTTTTAATACTGAGTTGCCTCCGTCAATGAGGTATAATAATTTAATTGAAAGTATATAATTTTATATTTATTCACTAAAAATTACTTTAAAATTTTTAAAAATTATTAAATTATGTGAATACATTTCTAAATCTATCTTTTAAGTGAAGTACACATGAGAAAAGTTTTAATTCATTTGCAAGTAGTTTTCATCATGAAATGCGATTAACCCTAAATTATAGGATTCCATTATTTTTAACAGATTTTTGAATACCTGCTTACAAAAATTGTAAGGTAACCCTGTGCGTCTTAAAAACCGGTTCTGTTTTTCTGCGCATGCGCAGTGTAAACCCAATTTGTAGCGGCAGATACGGAGGCTTTTATCTTTCCATATGCTTTCCGACTAGCATCTTAGCAGTTTGAATTTTATTTCGCTAAATCAGCTTTGAAAATCCAGCGATTATAGTTTCGGTGTTATTATCATCAAACGTTAGTCAAGTGTTCATGTAAGTATTTTTTCTACAAACGATCCTTTTATTTATTTTAACCAGTATTTTATCGATTATTAATATTATTTTATCTAATATATATATATAAATATATATATATATAAATATATTAGTTTTATCTATTATTAATATATTTTATTTTAAATTTGAAACGAATTTTCTTTAGTATTTTTAAATGCATTATACCAATATCTGGACTACGAATTTTTATACAATGTTTTTCAAAATGTGACGATTTTTGCTGTGTTTATGCTAAGCACATTTATAATGGAAAAATTCAATGAAGATATCAGTTAATCAAATGTTACATTTGCTTAAAATTTTGATTATTTTTCCGTATTGTGGCATTATATTTTATACCATTCCTTAATTTAGAAAATATTTTTATTTAGCTTAATTATTTAAACAGTTTTATTAACTGAAGCATTAACCTTTTGTTAATGATATCATTCAAATTTCTATTGATCAAATAAAATAAATGATAAAAATTCTTTAGTACAGAAATGATTATAATAGCAAAGATAAATTGATCTGGAAATATGGAATATAATTCAGGAATTTAATTACTATTTTATTTTGCTGCAGCTCTTAATGTACGAAATGGGAGAAAAAATTAGACAATTGTTTTGATGTAAAATTAATTAAAGTTTTTGTAAATTTATTAGAAGTTAATTAAATACTAATGTTTATCAAGAAATCATTGAAACTTTGAACAGTTTATGTAAAAGTATATAATTATAATTTAATATTTGAATCATTATTAAAAACAATTATTTAAAGGATTTCCACTTACCTAAAAATTTAATTTATTTGAAATTTCTCTGCAATCGATTTAGCAATTTTTAAACAAATTTATTTATATATGAAATATGAGTAAGCCAAATATACGTTCATGTAATTATAATGCATTAAGAGATGATGGACTTAATTCATCTGCTTATCTAAAACTGTTTTCAAATAAATAGCCACGAATGTTCAAGTATAAGTAACATTTAATGTGTATTTGTAGATTAGGGCCATATTTTCGAATCACAAGGCCAGAAACCCAGAACACCCTAAGCATCAAATTAAACGAACGCTTACAAAAAGCGAAATCCTAACGTCACTCCCCCCGATGCATAACAATGAATTATGTAATTGGTTTTTATTATACAGTATCATAATTATTTATAAATATTCATTTTGTAAATAAGTTTGTTTAGTTTGGGTTTGCAAAATAAAAGCTGAACAGGTGATCAAATTAAAGCCCATCACAAAATTAGAAATAAAGAATTCCATTGTAGCAATCAGAAGTAGAGGTTTCGCATTAAGTTGAATGTCATTGAAGTATAAAGAGAACCACAATTTCGATAAATTGTATATTTATGATTGAAGTTTCACTCAAATTCAGTATTCGGTGTTAATTGATATAATGGAGTTAGAATATTATCAGAAGGAATTGTTTGTATTAAAATATTTTTATTTTTTTTTTGGAAGTAGGAATTCTTATAAAAAGGGTAACAAATGGAAATTGTTAAAATGGAGCAATATTATTCTTGAAGATTATATTAATTTTTGCGATGCAACATTTAAATTATGATTTCATTTCAAATTGACTTTGAAACGTATTTTGATATTTTTTTTATAACATGTTTTTCGTGAATAAATAATTTAAATACATATTTTTCCATATAAAATGATTTTTTTGTTGGATTCAATAATATTATGCCCTTATGTTTAAATTACGATAAAATATTTTTTCTAAATAAATTCTTGGCGATACAAAGTATATCTCTTTTTAGAAATATATATAATTTTATAATATTTCTGAAAAGAGATATATTTTGTATAATAGAAATATTATATATACATATATATGTGTGGGTGTGTGCAAAATGCTAAAGAATAATACCCTTTGCCACAGTTTAACAATGCAAAAATTTTCCTAAATTTTTTTGAATAGAATATAGAAATAAATATTTACAGAGAATGACAACATTTACCAAACATTTTTTATTTTTATTTTTAAATGTAAATAGTGAAATTAGTAAGAATATAGAAGTCAAATGAGCAAATATTGATCAAATTAATTAGAAATCAGGAAAATAAATAAAAAATAATTAAGCGAAAAAAGAATATAAGTAAGTTTTGCCTTTCGTGATATTTAGAAAATAGATATTATAGAATAATGATACTTTACATATATTGTAAATCTGTTAGAAAAAAAGAGTAATTCTCTCTAAACTTAAAGAGGTCAATATTGTTTAAGACATTGCTTTTTTAACAGTATAAATAAATTATTAGTTATAGTGAAAAAATAACATTTACTAAAAAAATTTTCGTCGAAATATTCTTCGCATATTTCGATTCTTCTGAAATTTGTTCTTTTGTCTTTCCCACACCCGAATTCATTCATTCTGTTGACCTTTCAACTTCCTGCTATTTGTTGTATTTGTTCTGGAAATCAAGAATTGTCTAGAATGACAGATCAAGAAAGTGAATTTAATAGCATATGTTATATGAAAACTGTGTGAAAAATAGAAAAGTCAAAGTCAAACGAGGAGATAATAAGTGAATCCAATTTAATTTGGATTACAAGTTAAAAAAATTAAGTTAAAATTATGAGCGAAAAAATAGTACGAAATTAATATATAACGCTCGTCGCACGAGAAAAAATGTTTCGAATTCATTTATGTAAAGTGAATTAAAAAAAGGGAATCTGATTTAATTTGAACTACAAGATATGAAAATGAAGTGAAAATAATAAGAAGAGCAAATGTAGTATGAATAGGATATCTATCGCTTGTATTATGGGGAAAGGTGTTTTGAAAATATTTATGTAAATATTCCAAAGAGTAAGTAAAACACAATTAAGAAAAGTGCAAAAACATGATAAAATTAGCGAATGTTTATAAAAGAGTAAAAAAATAAAGAACACGAAAGTGTTATTATACAGACAACAAAACACATAAATAATCGCAAGTAGCAGTGTGAAAAGATAAAAAAAAATTGTAAAATAATGTAATAAATCAAATCATATAGAGATATAAAATATATGTTTTAAAAAAATAATCGTAAACAATTACTATAAAATTTGATTTAAATGAGTGGAAAGGAGAAAAAATTATATAAAATAAAATAAAAAATAATATAAAATAACAAAATGAACATAAACTACTTTTAGAAAAAAACATTTTTACAGTTCAAATATACTCATAATAAAAAAAACTGTTTTGTCTACTTTAAAACATTTTGCCGTAATAATTTGCTAATATTTTTGTAGAATGTACACGAACACAAAAAATGTATTTAATTAATAGAACTATCTAAATATCGCGATTATTTTGCCCACGTGCTTTCTCATTAAAAAATATGTACTGTTTATAAATGTTATCTCATTATAAATAATAGAAAACGTAGCGGATAAAAATAGCTGCAAATAATGCATCCTGAAAAATGAAATGAAAGCTAATATAAAGAAAGGAAATATATGAAACATATTGATAAAAGAATAACACTTAATTTATTGTCGGAAATTAAAATATTATGTCATTCCAAAGTAATAATTTCTTAAATTTTTAATTTTGATTATTATATTTTTTAACACATTTAGACATAATACATAGCTCCTAACATATAAACTTTGCGGAATCTCTATAAAAAGGGTGTTTTTTGATTGTTATTTAAAGATTTTTGCCCTTAAAATAAATAAGATTTCGAACAAAATAAATTGCTAACCATGTTTTAAATAGTGTTAGAAATTCAATTCTGTGAAAATAAAACATTTTTTCAGGCTTTTTTTTCAGCTTAATTCTTTTTCAATTACTTCAAGTTAAAAAAATTAAGTTAACGTTTACTGATAGATATATTTATTTTACTGATAGATATTAATAATAATTATTTATAAATGATAGGCGTTATTGACGGTTGTAAGAAATGTACTTAATTGTGAAATGCTTTTTTTATTGTGAAATGCTTTTTTTACATACAATATCATCAAAATTAAATGTATTTTTTTTATCAACTGCTAAATTTGTTGAGAAAAATTGAGATGTAAAATACTCATGGAAAGAATCTTATAATCATAGTAGAAAGAAATACAAGAATTTAATACATTTTGTAAAGAAAAATTAACTGCTAACATTTATAGATTTCGTAATTATAAAGATACTAATAGTTTATGTAATGGATTTTACTAAGAATTGGCAAAACGATTCACATAAAATGAAAAATAACTTGATAATTTATGTTTGATAAAAATTATTCAGTAAATTTTAATGAAG
>JAPDSC010037695.1:0-10059 GCA_026290005.1 Latrodectus geometricus
AATGGCCTCTAACCCACCTATTAAATTTCTATCCCCTTTTAAAAACAATGGTGTAAAAACCAACCATTAAAATCGCACCCTCTTTCAAAAATCAATGGTATGAAAAACCGCCATAATTTTTACACCCCCTTTTAAGAACAATGGTGTCAGAGCCAACCATAAAAAAAACTGAACCCGCACGTAAAAAGTCGCTGACCCGGAAGGGTATCCCCTTAGGAGAGCACCCCCTTTTTCTCAGAAGCCACGCCTCCGCAAGAGAGGTATTTTAAGTATTTAAAGACAACAAATATACAAACAAAGAAATGGAAATGAATGAAAAGAAAACCCATTTGATTAAGGTATGCACTCGCATCTCATTAATTTATAGCTTTCGAGCAGAACTTCAGAAGCTTCAATCAATGATACTTTCATTACCAAGGATTGAAATCATTGAATGCTTAGGAAATTTAGAAGAAAAGTTTCAAAAAATGATTGAGAGTCTTGATGAGAGCTGAAGGAAACAACTGTTTTATGAATACAAAATAGAAGAATTCTTAGTCTTTATCTTTTAATAGTTCGAAAACTATTAAAAAATATATTTCTATTTTTTTTACCGTCATGGATCGTTGAAAGGGTTTATAAATGCTTCTTGATTACATATTTCGGCTAGTAATATGCAAACTATTTTTCTGTAATGAAGAGCGAAGAATTGATCAGACAGAATATGTAGTTTATATTTAAAGATGTAGCACCAGTCTACTTTATTCTGGAACTCCATAGCGAAGTCTTCATCGAAAGATTGATATCGTGAAATATATCGCCAGTTCAATCAATCCTTATGCTCCCTCATCATATTTTCACTAAGGGTTTGAAAAGCAGATACTAGCTCCATATCTAGTTTCTCATGATATTTTTGAATGAAGGATTCACTCATCTTTTGATAATGGGATATTGATCTCCAATCAATGAAATTGGTGTGTTCTTCCATAAACCTCTCTGTCATTTTTTGATACCTGGATAAGCTTTTCCCATCTAAATCGTTTTCATGTATTTCCATGAAATGTTCCGACAATTTCTGGTATTTAGAGATAATTGTCCAATCTTCTTCAGTAGCATATTCTTCTATGAATGATTCACTCAGATGACATATCGAAGACATCGATCTTCGAGATTAGGTGAGAACTCGAAGACATATCGCCATTTAACGAGTTTTGCCAGTCCCCTCAAAACATCTTCGGAAAGAGTTTTTTTAGAAAATTCGTTCCAATCTACTTCGTTTGCCATTTATTATATTAAATTTTTTATTCACATAGCTTATTTTTTCGTAGTGAAGTCACCCAAAGCCAATGTGTTAACGCCATCCTCCAATATGTGCCGTTTGTCATCCTCCCCGGAGAGGGCAATCTTATTTACGCGTATGGAATGAATCTCATGTTTTGTGCTTCTGATAAGATTCATGGTTCTGTGCGGTACTTCACGATTGAATAGGCAGTTCTTGTAATCCTCGAAGGTTATCCTATTTTTCACAACGCACTTCTTGACCCCTTTGGATTTTTTCACCAAATCTGTTTCAGTCTTGCAGGCGTACATTTTTTATCTTAATCCGACGAACTCTTCAAAAATCTTCCCAGCATTCTCATCCTTCATCTTCCCCAAAACATTTTTTATTTACCCTCGGCATCTTATACCTATTATTTTCCTGATAATCTGAGGTGTCAAAGTAATCAATCATTCCTTTCATATCTTCATAAAAGTCCTCCGTTTTTACATCGTATATGAAGCTGTCCGTGTCCATATATAACAGTTTAACATCCTCTCCATACTTGGGTTTCATCACACTATAATGAAAGTCGTACATTAAATGCTTGGATAGATCCAATATACTCATTCCAACATAGATGGGCTTATCAAAGCACACTTTGGTTTTGTTCATATGTATGGCGACTTAATTCTCATCGAATATAGTTCTCCCTTTAAAGTTAGGTTTTGCTATAAGCTTTTCGGCTTTCTTGGGGTCACACTGAAGTCTGATGTCGAGGCGTTTCCTGATATTCTCCATCGTCTTCCCGAACACGGAGTTGTTCATGAGTTTGTAAAAGTCCTTTTCGAAATCATTAGTTGCCTTGGTTCTCATCTGAGTGTTTAGATCTATATACTTCTGCAGCCAATTGGACTGGTTGAACTCCAATACTCTATGCACCTTTTTCAACTTTAGCCCCAGCTGCAAATACTGTTTTAGAACCCTGTAATGGATGACGTAGCGCTCTTTATCATACTGCGTTGTTAACAGTTTAGACTGCTTCGAACCATCGGGTATTCTATTCTCCGGGGCTAATGGTAAATCTGAGTGGAGATTATGCAAGTGTTCAGGATATTGCAGATCACACTCTAGAATGTATCTTTTATCTGCATCATCCGCTATTTTGGTTACATCATTATCAGTCCCCGCCCACTTAAAACCTTCATGTGGTAGAAACTGACTCATTGCCCAACCGTACAAATTATTGGCGTCTAGGTATATTAAATAATTAGATTCTTTACTTTTTTATAGCTTTTCATATGTTTATTGTTCGCTTTCCCGTGCCTATTACAACACTGGGATACTCCTCCTCTTATGCCTTTTTCTAACATAAGCACCATATCATAAATACTTAATAGCTCTTATTTTACTCGAGTGGACTTTAACATAGCGTCCCAAGAGAGTCCCGGTGCTGTATAGTACCATGCAGGATCCAGTTTGTAGGTTCTTATGCAGACATCCCTGAAATGTTCTATGATATCAGTCAAGATCAGCACATCAGTCTTCACGTATAAATCAGAATAGGCGTCTAAATTTTTGATGTTGGATGCGTTCCACACCCTTTTGGCATGCTCGTAGTCTTCATCCTTTACGTGCGACTCATTCAATTGGTTGTAAAAGTCTTCCTGTGGAGGCGGCTTGGTTTCTTTGCATTTGTCCCACGAGTCCATGTAATCGTATGGATAGACGTTTTTTCGGGTGACGAGGTCCAGTTTGTCCTTGGGGAAGTACTTGGCTGTCTCCCTGAACTCCTTTATGTTTTTCGCAAGACTGTCGAGGCTGCTGGCCATGAATCGAAATGAATAAATAAACCTCAATTTTATTCCAGGGACCTTGACTTTCTTACCGTTATCAGTTTCCACCATTTCTGCTCCCACCTCCTTGCTGAATGAGATGTATTTTTCATCGGTGTTCGGTATAACGTCAATGTCTCCATTATCCCCTCCAAGTTCCTTTGTGAACAGGTGTGCATCATATCCGGATAAATTATGGATGAAGACTGGGATAAAGGAAGGGTTTTGATACATTAAGTTGCAAAAGTTATGCGCTGGGCCTCTGTAGTTTGATTCACATTTTGACGGGTCGAGCAAATGGTCATGATCTCTTACTTTTTCGTGGTCCCCGTTTGAATAGGGTGATGGCTCTGTTCGGATGTTCAACTCGCAGATATGACTTACGTCAGTTCTCTGAAAATGCTCTTCATCTTCGACAGTCTTCTTGATTGGCTGCTTCTCGTCATAAATTTCCTTTATCTTTAGAGCCTCCATCTTTAATGTATCATAAAATACTTTACTGGCACCGGGACCTCTGTAAACGATGGGTGCTTTATAGTCTCCATGTTTGTATTTGATATAAAGGCAAAAACTCATAGGTTCATGCCTTTGGTATTTTTGCATGTACCATGCACTTTCATCAGGTACACAAGTATCCATCTTATTCGTTAAGCACTCAAAATCTGCATTTATCGTGAAAGGTACTCGTAATGATTTATGATAATTTTTGAATTTTAAAGAATCACCTTCCTTAGGCATTGCTATTTTAACAACCTGATTTTTCTTACAATCCTTTTCATGCCTTTGCAGATCTTCCTCAGAGCGATAAAATAGCAGGCACCTTTCACATGGGTATACTCTTTTCTCGTGTTTACTTAATTGTGCACAGATTAATTTTGACATGTCTTTTATCCAGCAATAGTGGCTGTTGCCTTCTTCGTTTTTTACGTAGAGCAAATTGATATGCTTATCTGCTTTATTTCGAGTTATCCTCAAGGGGTATACGTCCTTATTTTTGGTCTCATATGAATATATGTTCACCGATACATTATTCAGTTTTTCAAACTTGTTAATGACTCTATCCTCCATCTTAACTGGACTTATATTTAGACAAGCTTCCAAACTGAACCCCTAGCAACAAACTCCTCCATTTCTGTCAATAACTTTTGAATAATCGATCTGTAAAAGGCCACCAAATCAGTTGATTCTAAGACGATTTCGTTTTCTGTTTTGAAGTTCTTCTCCATTTCTATCAGTGAGTCATCCTTCCCCTTTTCATAGTCGCAAAGGAACTGGAAATTAACCTTCAGACCATGCAACCTCTTAAGATGTTTGGTGATGAGACCCTGGACCAGCGATGAAACATTGTTCAAAAAATCTGCTGGAAGCATCAGATTATGCTCGTTTTGGATGTTGTATGTCTTCATACGTGATTGGTAGGCCGTCTCAACTTCATGGGGGGTATATAGCCTTCTCTCATATATGTCTCAAAACAGGTATATGTCTCAAAACAGATCAGAATCGAATTCGAAGTGACGGTTGAACAATGCACTCTCAATGTATGCTATGATGTTTGCCTTCCTTCCTAATTTGGAATAGCCTCTAATACCACGCGTCCGACAAAATCCACCCAGTTGGTTAATGGTCATGTGATGCAGGTTCTGCATATTATTAAAATCATCTCTATCATGCTCCTGGCAGGTGGTTGCTTTCTTAGGCTTATAGTTTTGATGAGCTTTAGTCTGCAAGTGCTTATTTAGGCTAGATTCCTTTTATAACTTACCACAACACCTGATTTTATGTTCTCTTTTCTTCTTGGACTTGCTGAACAAGTCATTATGGAAACTGGAAAAGCCATTATGATATTGAATGAGCTCAATCAGTTCCGACTTTTTAAGTTTCGAGTATCCTCGAATATTATTTTCTCGACAGTAGTTTTTTAACTCCTGAACGGTTTCCATCTTTATTATATCTTTATAAACTAAATGCATCTCTTTAAATGCTTAAAATATTGAGGGGTTTCATTCAATTTTAGAAGGCATTTTAAAATTTGTTATATCATTAAAACGCATCTTTAGTTCAATCATAATCATATGGTTCTAGCGTACATTCCTCTGGCTCAAATGCCTTTTTGATAGTATCAATATAACATTTGAAAAATTCTCCCTCATCTCGATAGATGGCCAGCTTTCTATGGATCACCGTTTCAAGTGTTCGTGCATCTAAAGTTGCATATAAAGCGACCACAAAGTATTGTGATTCACTCGAATGTCGATATGCGTTAAAGGTGTCTAGTCTCTCCTGAAAGTTTTTAGTATAGCCGATCTTGAAGATGTTATTGGGTTTGAGGTAAGAGGTGGTAATAACATACACAAACCCCTCTTTAACTAGTGTTTGAATAGAGGTCATCCAGTGAATAATCGGTTTGAGAAATGTCTCTGGAAGATACTGACCAGTGATCTGTTTCATTACATTATCATTATTAGTTCCTCTGATTTCATAAGGCTTACATTTTTCCAGCAGTTTTTTAGACTTTTCAAGACGTGACCAATTACGAAAACGCTTTGATGCGTCATTGCATAATTTAGTGGCATTGAAGCAACCAGTGTTCTTATCAATCACCAGCTTAAAATCACCAAGTAGCCCATAGTCCTTGATTTGCTCATAACGTACAAGATTTATTTTCGCACATCATTTCTTTAAGCACTTAAAATATTAAAGAGTTAAATTTAAGAGAAGTTAAAAGGAATACTTTTATTAATAAATGTCAGACGAAATGATAGAAATAATGAGATTCTTTGGTCTAGATAACGAAGTGTCTTCATGCAGCTTGACTCAAGAGTGTGAGCACAAATATATAACAAAAGCTGATTATGAATTTTACGTCTGTATGACATGTCATGAAGAGCTGAGATACAATCCTAATAAACGTCCTCTAGATAGAAAGCAATTATATTTAATGATGAAGATGCAACAGAGGAGTCAAAGCAGAGTGAAAAATCTTACTAAATGGTTAAATGGGTTTAATATCCCCTTAGAAGATGTGATCTTGGTTGAATTCCTTACATTTATTCATAAATATGAAGAATTGTTTCCAGAGCGGAAAAACTTAATCAGCAAAGAATACATTTTATTTCATCTGTTGCGGAAAAGAAATTTTCAGGTACCGCTTAAGTTACCTAAAATGAAGTAAACGCTTGATCAGAATGAAGAAATCTGTCGAACCGTCTTCGAAGCTTTAAATTGGAATTTTTAATAGTTTTGTTCAGCTATTAAAAATTAACTAAATCTTTCTTATCTATCCAGCTACTCTCTGGATAACCTAATCATTTCACCAGATATTTATTTCCCACCTTTTTTAGGATTTTTTCGATTTTATACACATTGTTCTGCTTATCATATCTTACCAGCTAATTTTCATTTCTTTACATCTTCATTGTTTAAGTCCTTTATTCTATAAGTGACTGGATCGGTTTCTAATACTTCCGAGATGACAAATATTTCTTCTGTAAAGGTTGTCTGATAACCTCTTCTGAAAGTCGTTTTGTATATTGATATTCGAACTTTATCTCCTACTTGGTATTTGGGATTATGTATGACCTTTTCTTTGAACAAATTGCGGTAGACTTTACCACTGTTTTCTTCTAGACCGGCCTCAACCGGCGTCATCTTTATACTTCTGTGGTAAGAGTTGTTATAATTTTTCACTAATTGATCCAAGACATCTATGCATCTATTGGTATTGTTAGCTGCTAAATATTTCCGAATTTTTCCGTTTAGAGTTCTGTTGAATCGTTCCACCACGGAACACTTGATTTCTACGTTTTCAGTAGTGAACCAGTGGATATTATTCTCTTTAAACAGAAGCTGCGTCTCTTTGTTAATGAACTCGGTCCCCTTGTCAGTTTGGATTTTAAGAGGAACTCTCGCTTTAAATATCTTCTTAAATGCCTTAGTCACTTCTTCTCCCGTTTTTCTGCGAATGGGCACAGTCCAGCCATATTTGCTGAAAATGTCTATGACTGTTAACAAGTAGTTGTAGCCATCATTAAATTTTGAAAATGGCTTTAAAAATAACAAATCTGCTTGCCATTGATCATCAATGTATGACACATAAGTTCTCCTTCTTTTAAACTTACTGATGAGTGGTTTATGTTTTGTATAAACATCTTAATGATGTAAGAAATCTGAGACTTTTTTTCGACTTAAACCTGTTTTTCTACTGAGTTCGTTTATACCGCAATATCCAGTCTCCGGATCGTAATAAACTTTTTCGGGGTCCTCAGTTACCCCTTTAACAGTAAAAAACGACTCTTTTTAGAGCCACAATCCATGCAGATTCCTTTCATCATAGGTCTGCCATTTTTTGAGGTAGCTTGAGCTGTATCTTTAGTCTCAGTATGGGTTTTACATTTTAGACAATATATTTTGGAGCCCATTCCAAATGTCTTCTTTGCTTTGATAATTGGCTTCACAACAGCTCTATCTAGCCTTTCCCGGAGAGTTGGATTGGAAATATCTTCAAGTTCTTTTAACATGTTTGTGTCACACACCTTGTTTCTTGTTTCGGTGTCTTTATTTTTTAGGTAACACACATCATGTTTACAGCTTCATCGACTCTATTAATGGGCTTACTCCATTCTTTATATGTTAAATAAGGGTTTTGTCTAGTTTTACCTTTGAGCAATTGAGTTCCTGGCCCTGTAAATTGGTGACCAGGTAGATGCATTTCAAACGGTAAATTATTGATTGCAGAATTAATAACTCCTTTTCCTTTCTTCATTTATTTATATGTAAAATATTATTTACTCACATACTCATAACCATTCAGTTGGGTTTGTTCATGTATTTTTCTCTGGGTAAGTAGACTGAATTATTGATAAAATCATCCTCTCTGCTGTACACCTCATCTTCTGATAATGTGTTTGATTTGAATGAATTCAGCAGTTGCTTATAAAACTTGTAAGACTGCTTATACTCTTCAGACCTTTCCACGATATTCATGGACTTTTCAATAACTTCAACTATACCAGCACTTAAGCTCAGAGCGAGCGGCTAAGGGTACCATCGCAAAAGCGGATAAACCCAATGAACTGCAAAGGAACTTTGTAATGGATAGTGAAATCTTTATCTTATGATAATGGTGGTAACTTTTTCTATACACGTAAATTTTCTTCCGTAGGTACTCTTCCATCTTTATTTATAGGGATGAAATTTTTTTTCCTATATCTCAAGGCCAGATTCACTAAATCAAGCATAAAAAAATCATATGGTTGTTGCATGCACTTTTTGTACAATCGATTAAACTCTTCTTTCGTTAGATTGCCATCTACCTCCCTTATGATCTGTTGAATCTCCCTCTGTTGGAGGTTAAAAAATGTCAAGTAGTTGCAATTTCTCCTAATAACAATAGGCATTCTGTAATAGGATTGAGAGAGGTAAATGATTGAGGCATTCTTCTTCCTACCTCGGATGAAGAAATCTTTGATACTCTTCTGGTCTTTGTCTGTCACACAGTCGTCAAAGACAACGACATTTTTACAAGATGGGTCTAGATCGTCCACTGTTGTAAAGCCTTTTGTATCCGAGGAAAATAAGGTTCCTTTCTTGCCGTATTTATCAAATAACTCGAGCATAATTTTTTTCTTCCTTTTGGGATACTTTGCTAATATATCTTTAATATCCACACCATTAAACATTGTGTACTTTTCTTTGAGCTTAGCGTATTTGGGTTCAAACATGTCTTTAGCGCAAATGAACAAGTTATCAAACTCAAGGTAATCATAAATGAAATTCAGTAATAAATTCGTTTTACCTGTGCCTGAAGCTCCAGCGATCAAAAGTCTGAAAGGGTGCTTCGGTAATAAATAATGCTGATTTGCATCGGCTAATTCTTCTGGTTCGGTATAATCTTCAATTGGAATCATCTTTATTTAATGTGAAAATTTTTTGCTTCAAGTAAAAAATAGTTTGCTTCCAGTAAAAAATAATTTGCTTGCTAATAAATGAATGCTTTATGAAAAGAGCGAAATAAGAAGCTAAGAGAAGAAGTTAAGAATGAACTGAAAGTGTTTAAGATTCAGGCGGAGATTAGAAAGAACAACGAACAAAATCTTGAACAAAAATTAGGTCTGCAGAGAACATTGTCTGAATTTCACAAGCCTGTAACCGAGAAACTTCAACAACAAGATGTTAATAGAAATGGACATTTTACGACTATAAAAGAGGCTGTTGATAAGATTCCTCTTGCGATTGAACCACCTCCATCGACTCCAGATATTTTCAATTTTGATAAGGATTTGGATGTAGAGTATTTAGAGAAAAATAATTTTCCAAGTCCCTCAAAGTTGTACAATGAATCAAAGGATGCTTTGCAGGAAGTTATCAATAGAGTTAAGAGTACTTACTTAAAATTAGCTCGTCAAAAAGGAAATGTTATGACTCAGATTGCTCGAATGACCAAAAAGGATGAAGAAAGAGAAGATAAACTATTATCTAAAGCTGATTACTTAAGAGAACATATGATTACCTTAGAGGATTATCGAGAGTGGTTGAGGGACCTACAAAGAAAAGAAATATACCTCGGTAAAGGAGTGGAAGATAAACTGGAAGTGTTGTCTCGATTCACCGATAAAATATGTAATGGATCCAAGAATAAAAAATTGCACACTCAAGTCGTTGATTTACTGGATGCATTATTAAGAGAAGGAACTCTAACCAACGAGCAAGTAAAAGAATACTATAAAAACTTCTTATTAAATAAATGAATCACTACGCCAAAACCAAAATACCCTTAAGCGATCATCAGATTGCCAAATTAAAATCTGCATATCAGAAAGGAGAAGAAGTTTCTCTACAAATAGATAGGACAAAACCTTCTAATACCTTCTAAGTACATGTCATAGTTAACTATGACATGTACTTAACTCCAACACAAATAGCTCAAATCGGGAAGGGAAAGAGAATTACTATTAGCAAGACACAACTCAAGAAAACAGGTGGCTTTCT
>JAPDSC010037699.1:0-12566 GCA_026290005.1 Latrodectus geometricus
AGAGGCAAAGAAAGCTAAGAGTTATCAGAGATTTGCAATATTTATACAATTAAGCTAATATTTTATTTCTATAAGACATTTCTCTTTTTGGTGAATTTTTTTTTCTAATGGCGGGCACTGGGTGATTGACCCTCGCCACAACAAGGCCAGAAATTGCCACTCATTTAGCGTTACCTGGTGGGCACATGTGAACCAAGTCACGGAGGTATGAGTAGCATTACCCACGCTACACCCCCAAAAACCCGTTTTATAAGGCGGACCACATTCATCCATCATCTCAGGAAAAAGAAAACATTCATGTGTGTCTGAAGTTTGATTCGAACTCGATACCAACAGTCTAGGAGTCAGGAACGCTAATCATTCAGCCATCCACCGGCTTTTCGACAAATATTATTAATTTATAACATTAAGTTGAAGAAAAAAATGTACCATTTAAAAGGATTTGAACTTATATTTAATAAAATTCTAGCCGTTAGAATTTCACGATATGTTTTACATCTGATACATTTTTATACTTTAAAATGTTTTAAAGTAGCAGCATTTGACAAGCTAGACTAGACTGTTAAAAATTGAGGCAAGGTAGATAATTTATTTATAATTTACTGAGAGTATTTTGTACATTAGGTTTTTAAAATTCTTACTCTATTACTTTTGTTAAGAAATGAATATACCACCTGCAATTAATATGAAATCCATCACGAAGCAAAATCAATATCGAACAGCTTATTATGTGGCTTACAAATATAGTGTAACGTTATACAGTTTCATGTTAATGGGTAGTTTAAAACTAAGAATTAGTATTATTCAAATTACCAAATTAGTATAATACTAATAATTCTGTGTATTAATACCCAAATTAGTATTAATACACAGAATATAGTACTAATACATAGAATTTTAAAGTAAAGACTCGCAAATTTGACCACAGACAGTTTTTAAGGCAACAAATAATGAAGTGGTAGGTTGCCTATCAGCTGTTGGTTGTTGAGAGAGTTTTTACCATTCATCGCATTCTGTACTAAGTATAAAGGAGTATGCCAGTACAAAACACACACACATGGATCGCAGAATATTGTTTTTAATGAGTTTTTCATAGATCCTAAAATGCATCCCCATGTAATAAGGAGCACAAACCTAGTATTCCTTCCAAAATAACTTCTGCTTGCAGACTTATAAAATGCAACACACATCTTCAAGAGTAACTGAGATTGACAAGAAAAAAACAAATACTGGAGAGAGAGATTAATTACATCCATGCCCGAATTGGGATTCGAACTCAGGATCTCCCCATCCGCAGTCAGGTACTGGGCGGTGTGAGCGGAGCTTTTATAATAAATAATAGATGTAAATGTCATGAATTTATTAATTCTATATCTGATTTACTAATCTTATCTGAACTAATTCAAATTTCTCTGTAAAGTATTGAATTTTTTAAATTTCATTAAATATTTCCCATGGCAACTTATTTTTGCTTGCTTGGGATGTTTTCATAAGATTAAATATACAATAAAACTATTGTATAGTCAATGATATATTCTTAAGTCAATACCTTCTTTTCTATTACACTATCATTGACACGAAGTCTGTCTGGATTAATAACCTTAAGAAAAACATGCAACTATAAGATTAATATCGCACTTTTCGTATATACGATTAATATCATACTTTTCGAAAGTTATTTATATGATTCTTGTAAGTATTTCATCCAAGCCAGTTGCTTTTCTAGACACCCATGAAACAATACTTCTTTTTTCTTTTACGAAATGAGGCATATTTCGTAAAAGTCCCCAAATTTTACAAAATGTATCATATTTGGTAAAATCTCCCATTTTTACCAAAAAATTGCAAAATATAATATATTTGATGCGTCAGCCAAATTATTATTTTAAATTTAATTGAAGTAGGAACCAAAAAAAAAAAAAAAAAAAAAAAAAAAACATTTTCTTATGAGTTTGGTATTAAATATCCAATACGAAATTTTTCAGTGTTTTTACATTTATGTTTTAAAACATGCCAAATAAGGTTAATTTCTTACATCCCCTTGTTTATTGCCATATAAATTTCAGGTTAAAAAATACTCCCTACTGTTTTTAACTGTTACTAAATGAAATGTCAATGCGCCTCCTAATCGAAAGCAAAACAAATCTATTTCTGACCGTGTTGGGGGTTAAGAAACCCAATGACCGACGAGAAGAGTAATCAACCGACGAAAAGCAACCGTTTGATTTTCCGTTTCCAATCCATTCCACCGACGGGAGATCAAGTCCACTCTTCCCCCCTCTCCAGATCATTCTCCCCCACCCTTCTATCCAACTGACCATTAAAGAGGGAGGTAATGGGAAAAGGAATATCAGATAGCCATCATGGGGAGCGGCGTTCGAAACACGATGCGGCATTAATTGCGTTCTTTTTTTTTCACTCTAGAAGAGAGAGTGAGGCAGATTAAAAAGGACAAAAAATAAGTAAATAAATGAAGCTGGGCAGAGTGGACAGAGGTCGTTCATTTTAGATCGGCCAATAGTTTGCAGAGAGTGCTCGCTAATGGGCCAGAGCTAGGTTCATTAAGACAAACCAAATATTTCGAGGCTTTGTGTTTGTTTTGAGGGTGGACTCTGTTGAGCAGAGGGGTGTGCGTAACATCGTAGCTGTCTCGCTTGATGGATTTGCAGTATTGATTGACTAACGATAAAATTGAAACAGAAATGATATTGATACATCAATTACATAGTAAGCAAACAATACAATGTAATTATTAAGAACCAGTAATATTGATTATCATTTTTACCAACATAAGTTATAAGTGACAGTCTGAACGTTATAGAGCAGTGTTATTTATACTTTGATCATAAGTTTCATAGTGAAAAATTATTTATTTTAACTGAATGTTACAGTTCATTGTTCTCAAAATGTAAACATATTATATTTTATATATTATTGAATTCTAGTATACTATTTGTAATAAATCATTTCCCAGTTTCCTGAAAATAATTAATTTTAATGACTTTTATTATAATGTATTTTTCATTTGAAATTTTACAGAGCTCATGTTAAAAATTAAAGAATTTAAATTTAAAAATTATATTTTCACTAACAAAATGTTGCGCTACCATTTATTGGTTATTTCAAATACAATCAAATGAATTTAATTTAGGATTTCTGAGGGAAGAATATAAATATTTTAGAAATATGCTTCTACAAGGTAATTTTTTATATCTCGAGTTCCACTGTTTAAACGAGATTTCAAATGTAAAACCGACATACTATCCTTAATGAGCTGTGGTGGTGCCATCTATTGAGAATTTGAGTTACAATCAGATCAGGTTAGTTCAGAATTTTTATTGATAAAAATTAATCTGATTTATTGTATGTAGAATTGCCATCCAATTACGATAGAAAAACATTTAATAATTAGTTCTAAATAGCTATTTAAAACATTAAAAATAATGGCACTTTCATTTGAAGGCATTGCAAAAATATAATGTTCAGGTAAATATGTTCAAGAGGAATATTAGTAAATGCAATCAATACAAAACAAATACATGAGAAATGGCCAAAAATAAGACAAATTAACCATAATATGTTATCTAGGATATCTATCTCTAGAAGAAATAACTAAATAACTGAAGGAAATGTTTCATATCATTGGAATTTTATTTTAGTGGTAGAAAGCATAATATTTTTCAATAATTCAAATTATTTTCAACATATCTCTACAAAAATTTTATTCTAACAAGATTGTGTTGATAAAAAAATATCTTTTTTGAAAAGAATATGTCATTAAAATTAAAATAAGTTAAGTAAAATAAGGATTTTTTTCATAAAATTTGATAAAATTGAAACAAAAGATTTAATATAGTACAAGAAAGAATATGTATCCCTCATTTTTTTATTATTTGATAATTACTACATTTGTTTATTATGTAAATTAAACGTTAAGTTAAAGAAGATTTATAAGTAGTTATGCATTTGAATTTGTAAATATGATCTATCTTTATCAATCGAAGTCAGCATAATTTGAAATTTCTTTTAGAAGTATTAAATACTGTATTTCATCATTATTCTCATAAAAAGTAAAATTTTTGTAGGCATCCTTTGAAATAGCTTGAGTAATCGTACTAATCGTATAAAAATATTTATTAAAAATAAAATTTTTAACTATTTACTTTGTTTAAAAATTTTTTTAAATGCTTAACTTGACATTAAAAACTATCTACAAAGGTAATAAAAAATATTAAAATTTGATATATATATATATATATATATAAGGTAAAGTGTAAGAGTGCTATTTGCGATAAATGAAGTAAATGAGGAAAACAACCATTTCACACACTATTTGAAGAATTATTGTAGGTACCCGTTTAGTAAAGGCCATGATTTTGAAGACAACAAATCATTCTGGGTCCTCAAAAGCAGTCATATCTAAAGTTTTGAAAGGTTCGAATCAAAACTCCTAGTCCTTGTCTTGAAGGTATAATTGTGGTTCTAGTATAGTTTTCCAAGGGTGTGATTGGTGTCGCCCCCGAGGAATTGTATAGCAGAACAGGGACTCTATTGTGCTTCAAATGGCAAAAATCGTTAACCAAGGCTGTTACCGACAAATTTCAGCTCGATTTTGTGCAGTGAATTGCAGAAGTCATACATAGTCAGGTGCCTATACTTTTTTATGAATTTATACTCATTTCTGCCCTAAATAGAAAAGATCGTTACAGTGGTGTCAGGAAAAAAAGACACTACACATGTGAGAATTGGAAACGGGTAGCGTCATAAGATGAATTATGATACATCTAATTAAATTCTGATAGAAGTTGTCGAACTTGACAAGGATCCTACAAAGCCACGAATTAATTCATCTTGCTTTATTCAATCTATCCAAAGTTCTGGAGAAAGTTTCATGATATGAGGAATATTCTGCTGCCATTTAACTGTACCCTGGTGTTTCCCGATGGTAAATAAATCGCCATGCGATACCAAGGTATACAGGAAATCATGTGGAACCTATAATGACGAGTTTCTTCTCTGATAGAATGGCAAATATTTTATGGACGATAATGCAATTATGAATTGTATAATAAATTTTAAAGTGGTTCGTTGAACAAAATTCTGAATTCCAACACTTTCTCTGACACTTTAGGTCCTTAGCTTTAAACATGAAGAAAACATCTCTGATATGGAAGTAAGATTTAATCGATAGTATTTTCCTCTTCGATCTGATATTTGATATCTAACACGCTGCATAGCCAATGTCTGATATTCTCTGGACATAAGTGCATTTCATAGACATGTTTTTGCACCAGATGCTTCCTTGTACCTATCCCCGAGTTGAAACTAACCAGTTAGTGAAAGCACCGTGTGGGAGTCTTAGTAATTTAGAAGCAGAGATCAAGTAGAAGAACCTTAATACAGTAGAAGTCCGATAATCCGGCACGTTCGGGACCGGCTCGGTGCCGGACTACTGAAAATTCCGGTCTATCGGACGGTAATTATAAGAACAATAGTTTAATAATTAAACTACAAATACAGTATGCAAATACATACAACAAATTTTATTTGACATTTCATATAATGTATGTACAAGTACTGTAAAACATATCACTTAGATTTAAAAAAGTCATGGAAGTGTCTTTGTTTTCTAGGCTTTTGGAGTTCAGTTTAAAATTTATTTCTAATGATATGGAAATCAATAATTTCTGAAGCACTGTACTAGCCTCAGCAAAAGAGAAATTTATTTAGTGAATTTGCAACTTCTGCCCAGCTGATTTTTCCTTTTCTTCCGTTTCGGCATCTGAGTCACTTTATTTAGGCTTAGGTTTTGAAAACATGGTCACCCTGTGTACAGTTAGAACGAAAATCACTTTTTTATAAACTGTTTCAAAAGTTACGTTTACTATTGACTAGCCGGCAGCTAATTGTTTCCGAACAATACCGAGCGCTTCCGGATGATTTCGAACTACCCAGAAAACTTCCGAATAGCTCTCGAGCGTTTTTATTTGCTTTACAGACATACTTAGGGAGAAAACCAAAATTTTTACAATTTTCAGGAGCGATGCCGGATTATCGGGCATTCCGGACTGTTGGATGCCGGATTAATGGACTTCTACTGTATTTGATATGCCATCCCCAGAGATATCATTTCACTTTGAAAACATCGCGAACACGACGGATTTTTAGTTTAAGCCGGGTTGTGAGTTCTCTACCTTCCGATGTGAGAACAACCTTCTAGCCAACCAGGCTACCGCAGGCTTTCCAGGAACATGTTGAATCAATGCCCTAAACAAATATTAGCTGTAATGTTTGCAAAAGATGGTTCAATAAATTATTTATCCTGGGTTTCTAACTCACTGGCCATATTGTATATAATTATATACAATATGGCCATATTGTAGGCCATATGACCATATTGTAGCTTACAAAATTAAGACTTACAAAATTTCTTCTTCTCCGATATTCCTCACTATATTCTACAACTTATCATTTGAAGAGAAATCTACTCTATCATTGTATCAACAGTACATGAGCAATTAATTCCTTTTGAAATTAGTTTATACTCGTAATTTCAATTCCAACCTCTTTAATATTTTGGCCTAAATCACTTTAATATATAATGAACTGTTTAGATAAACATTAATTAAGAATAAGGAAATAGAATTACTCTTTCACCTGCATAATAAGAGATTCGATTTTAAATTTAATTGACTATTATGGATTCTAATTAATGAATTCTGAATTCGATTTTAATTTTTGCCGATTTAATTTAACTCCGAAGATGATTCTCTCATTGATCTTGGTAAAATAATTTTCCATGGAGTTAATTAATTGGATTCTTCTCAAGAGTATTTTGTATCATAAGCTGAGTTTTGTTAACTTATTTTGATTCACTCACATTTTATCTCTATGTGATCCTGTATTTACTTCTTGTTTACCTAAATTCTTATGTTATACATCAATTTTAATGGAGCAATATAAAACCTATAAAATTCCCATATTTTTCTACCGCTCGTATATTTTAGCAGTATTTGCCTGGTGTAAATCCTATAAAGTTTTGCTGGGGTTTTTCAGGGTGCACTTTCTTAAATCTTCCTATACACGTAACAAAGGTTCGTTCACAGATTCTCCCCTCACACTGGAAGAACGCCGCACCCCACAAACGACTGATAAATGACATCGTATACGTCATCTACGACAACCCTCCATTTATCTCAGGGTCAAGAAAGGCGCGAAAATTCTCAGGTGCGACCAAATTTTGGGTCAAGTTTCACAAACAACCGATGCCTGCCTTGGCTATGAAAGTTGATGGTTTACGACCCAAATCCTATGCGATTGGGTAACTGCGGAGCGTGGGAAACCATTTTCGATGGTTTTGGGTCCCTGTTATTCCAGAGTAAAGTTTACGATTCGTTATGATTTATTCGGTGCCCAAACCATAAGGGGACCCAAACAGTAAATTTAATTCCGCTAATGGTTGTTATTGTAGAACTAACTACCATTTCCTTTGAGTGAATGTTTGTTCCGATATCGTTAAAGGATCTGCAATTCATAAATTCTAATTCAGATTGAGGCTGCCAGAGACGGGAGATCTTTAAAAATAACATTATGTTGGAAGAGGTGTATACGAAATAACTTTATTGCCTTATCTTTAAGATTTATAAAATTCATTCTTAAATTTTTTTTTGTATTCTTAAGAACTTTGTAATGATTATAAGTATCCTTATATATAAGAACTTTGTAAGACATAAATTATATCAAAGAATTTGACTTAAATAAATTATTGATTTCACTGAATGGCAATTCATTTCCAGGTAGAAATTTCTCTAGATATTTTATAGCAATTTAATTTAACTGATTTTATTTATAATAAAGTAATGAAATTTCAACGATTCAAGAATGAATTTTGAGAAATTGTATAAAATTAAAAGAATTTATAAATGTCATTTTTTTACCATACTAGGTTGATTATTACTTCACTTTTAAACAAAAACATAGATATTGTTCGTTTTTTGGCATATGGCACACGCATTTTTTTTTCAATAACATGAAATTACGATAAAATAATGTTATGTTATTGATTTATATCAAATATTTTAAATGAGCAATAATTTATGTATAAATTAAATAAGCAATATAATTTTTAATATATATTTTTCTTGAATTGCGATGTCAATAAATAGACTTATATTAAGAATTTTTGAGAGATTAACTAACTTATTTTTAGATAAATAATTTAATAAAGTTTAAATTAAAAAATTTAAGTTTTCGTCTATCAAACATTTAAAAAATTTTGTATTAGCACATTTTAACTTTATTTTTACTGCAAAATTAAACTTATAAGCGTTTTAAATGCTGGTAAAGTTTAAAAAATTAATACTCTAGAATAATTATAAAACAGGGTATGGGAATATTATAATATATAATTAGATTAACTGTTTTCCTTAGTTAGTCTTTATTGAATTTTTTGGCATTTCTAAAAACCATGTGAGAATTCCTATGCTTATTGGCTTTTATCAATTTCTAATCTATAAACATTTGAATTTTTCATTACATACGAATTTCGGTTAACAAACATTGACTAAATATTATTATTAGTGTATATAAGTTCACAAGTTCATCTTATAAGATAAGGTTACAAATGATTTTTTTTAGATAAAGGCAAGGTATTTGCCGTGCTATTTACTTCGTTAATAACTTTTCATTAATGCGTATTATAATATTATTGGAAGAAAATGCAGTAAAATACGTCTTGTAAAGGAATAATATTTTACAAAGAAAGTTAATAATAGACGCATCTGACAGACGAAATGCAAATGTTTTTATTATGAATTCTGATAAAAGGAAGAGAATAAAACTTGCTTATTTTGCTTGATATATATTTCAATGACAATATAGACTGAAAAGCTGATTACTAATTCGTAAATTGTCACCGAAACATAATGTAAAAAATAATTTATGCGATATATATATAATCTTAACAGTTGACTGTTTTTAGTAATTAACGCACTGAATGGTAATCATTTTTCTGAAAATATTTTACAAGAGATGTTTATTTAGAATAATATATGTGACTGACTTCTGACTCAATTAGACCATGTAAATAAGTCTTTTCTATTTGTTCAGAAGAGCAAGTAACTCGGGTTTATTAGATATAAATAATGAAATGCATAAATATCTGTCTACTTCTCTCACATTAACCTAAATCTTTCAAATCTTCATTTATTCTTCCTTTCTGAGCTCCATTGACAACTTAATTAGAATCCATGATCTTACTGAACAGCTGGAAACTCTTTGGCACGTTTTCATCTTGGCGATAATTAAGGCTCTCATGTCTGGTTGATCGATCTGGGGACTTCAGTGATTGAAATAGCTCTCATTATATCACTACCGTATAAATTAAACAACTTGGCGATGAACTTCGAAAACAAGAGGGGAAAAAAAGCGCCAGAGTGATAGTTGACGACATTGGTTATTGAGTGCTGACAAAACAATTTAGAAATTCAGTTTGATGTGATTTAGGTTGTTAGATACTTGAAATATCTGTATAAATCCCCATGAAGTAGGCCCGAAGCTGATTTTCAAAGTGAGACCGCTATAAATATTCCTACTATATCTTTGACGATTGCTTACACGATATTTCTTTTGTTTTTGCTTTTGGGATAAATGAACTATCCTCACAATTCGAGAAATATAAAAAATATTTTCCATATTCTAATACGAAGGATTTTACTTAGTATATAAAAGGATTTGAAAAGAAACTATAAATTAAAAACGACAGATTTTCTATAATATTGAGAAAACTTATTAATTAATTCATTTATTTCCGTTTCAATAGATAAATTTTTTTCTCAATATAATCTTTGGGAACTATTCTTACATAAATATACGAAAATCTTGCAATTTCGTTGATGGAATTACAATCAACATATTGAATAATTTTATTGATGAGTCTAGTAATACATGCGATTGTTTAGGAAAAAAAGAGCGATATACTTCTGAGCTTATACTAATTTGCATATCACTACTTCCTAATACTTTGTAAATGGTCTATATTTTTTATTTGTAAGATTTGTGTTTTATGATAACATTACTAAAAACTTCACACCAAGCTTGGATATTGTATATATTATTAATTCATAGGTCTTGTTCACCAATTCAAATCACAATATTATGGTTTATATTCACTTATTTCATTTTGTGTTTAAGTCTGTTTTATCAGTAGCTCTTTTTTAATAATTTAAACAATTTTGCACGCTTAAAATAAATTCAACAACTCAACCTGTATCCATTTTCCTGAAATAAAATTCATCATCTACATTAGAGATTTTAAAATTTTCTTCTATAGACAGATAACAATTGGTATTATTTTATTCGTAAGGATTTTTTTTTTCAAAATCATGGGATAGTTTTTGATATTAAATTAATCATTTATAATATAATTCTCGTTCTGTTAAATACCACAAATTTTATTAATTTTAAAAATATTTGCATTAAGAAAGCATAGATAAATATAATAACATATATTTGTCATAACATAAGAAACCATAAATGAAGGAAATATACATGTCAAATGAAATAAATGAGTAATATTACATGAAAAAGTTTTTAAGATAATAATGCTATTGAAATTTTTTAGTTATTTAATATATCCTCATATTTGATTTTTCTACAATATATTTTTCTTCAAAACTGTATGGCAAATTAAACGCATTTAGCATCTAATATGATGGAAACCTATTTCTATCCTGAGTTACATCAGCTAAATGCAATTTTTTTATTGCGTAGCATATTACTATTTCAAAAACACGATAAATGTAGCTTCCACATTTTATTTTAAAAGACTCCGTTTTTTAATAATTCCATAAAGTTTACATAAATCCAGGAGATGAATAGCTGCTTTGTTAAATTTTTGTCAAGGTGTTTTACAAAAATACATCAATCTTTATGTTATAAATTAGCAACTGTAAGAATACTTATGAAATGTGGCATTACTTGCTCCTTAAGCTTTTCAAATGATAAGCAAAACTTTCACACATGCATAAAATCAGATTTTTATTTAGATAAACTTATTATATTTTAATTTATAGTGGCTTCCAATAGACTTTGTAACGAACATAACCAGAAGCGTGTTGCAATATCTTAACTTAATCAATAACTCAAGTATAGAAAAAAGATCAAGATTAAATATGAAACCATAACTTTTTATGAGAAAAATTAATAACACTTTTGCTCAAAATAAAATACAAAAATATACAGCACGCAAATAAAATTAATGTTCAGAAAAAAATGCAGAAAATTTATAATTTTTTCAAATTTTGAGAAGTTTGTTATTTTACTAATTCTTTTTTTCAATTTAAGAAAATAAATCAAACTATTTGTTTAAGGAAACTTTCAAAGCATTTCAATTTGTGCAGTGGGTTTTGGTCTTTATTAATCGGATAAACAGTCTTACAAAATTATGAAAAAAATATTAAAATTGTTGATTTATATAATTAATACATAATATATATATTGTTAAAATTTATTCACAAGAAATAAGTTTAATCTAAAGTTAATTAATTAATAAATAATTCATTAACTTTTAAATATATAATATTCAATAAATTATATTTTTAAATTCTAATTTCACTTTTTCAACTCAACTTCATTTTTACTAACTTTCTTAACTGTCCTTAATAATATTTAAAATATACTAAATCGAATGTTTTATACCATTTGTTTTATAAAAATATTTCAGAAAATTATTTTATTCCAAATAAAATTGAATTATTATAAAAAAACAGAAAAGAAGTATTTGAACTTTAAATCTATAAATAATTAGTTAATAACTTGAATCATGTACTTCAAATAATCAAAGCTATTATAAACAAAGTATATACAGTATAACTTTATAATCTTGTTGATTACGATTAATATATTTATCTTTAACAGAATCGTTGTCAATTATAATCTTCTATAACCATTATCATCCACTTCTTGATTTCTGTGATAAATCTTTTTCTTATAAATGAATATAATCCAGCTCTTATACTTCTCTCTCTGCATCTAGCCGGATAATCTTATCACCGCAACTCCCACGTTCCGGCCACCCCTTGGCGCAAGACCCTCGACCCCATTTCACGCCCAACTGACCACATAAGGCTCGTTAGGCGCGATCCCTCCGCTGAGAGTGCCTTATTAACCCATCCTCCTGCTAAGAAATCCGTAATGGGGCCTCCATATTAATGGGACCCGGGGACAAAGGCGGCGGTTCGCTTCACGGGCCACGAATAGGGCCTACCTCTGGCTCAGGGTCGGCCGCCCTAAGACAATTGGCCTCGCAATTAGTGGACTGGCTTCCAAGGCCGAGCGGATGGGCAAGACGCCCTTACATTCCCTGCGCACTCCACTCGATGCATTAATTAATTTTGAAATCGAGTCCTCGAACATTTCAGTAAAGAAAAACAAAAACTATTGTGCTTGTTCCATTTGCTAATGAAAATTATAAGTCTTTTTATTTTTATTTTCTGCAGGAATATGTGCACATTTCACATTATTTTTCTCAGAAATAATTACAACCTGATTTAAGTACCGTTATATAT
>JAPDSC010037700.1:0-10497 GCA_026290005.1 Latrodectus geometricus
AAAAAATATTAGAAGATTTGGCATTTCAAAAACATTAATCTCTCTAATTGAAGTAAATAATTTTCCGTTACATATGAAGAGCATATTTAAATAAATAACCGTTTAAGTTGTAAGCTATTCTTCTATAAAAATTTCAGCACGGAAAATAATTTGTTGTTTATTTCAACATAGTTCTTTTCTAAAGATCGTTATTAGTTTCATTTGAAGTAAAATATTTTCATTCATAAAAGAAATATTTATAAAAAGGTAAAAACGTAATTATTTTGCATGACTATCTTTCATTCAAACATATTGAAACAAAGAATTGAACTCAATTTTATTCATTACTAGCTGTACCCGCCCAGCGTTGCCCGTGCATTTAGAAAATGCAGATAAGTGAATAGCGCAGGAATAGTAGTGTAGGACATGTAGACTGTCTCTCTCTCTTCCCCCCCCCCACACACACAACATTCCCCGTTGATAAAAAGGAACAATATATCCTAAATATTTTAAACGGAAAATTTTCCAAAAGATGGTCGCCAGAATTGTTTCTCAAAAGGAGCTGGTACAAACCCGGAATAAGCTATCGGCGAGCAGCGATCTCGAGAAGAAGTTTTATAAATAATTTTTTTAAAATTTTTCTAATTCAAAAATCGAAAATCGGGCTTCGAAGTCTGGTGGCCAGCCCCTTTGTGCTTCCGTGTAAAAAATTCCAGGTCCCTGCGTGCGACAGATTTGGCTGGAGAGCTCGGTCAGAACAAATGGACAGACAGGCAGACAGACACATTACACGTGCTTTTATTATTATAGATCGTTTGTGCTAAAATGAATAATAATTAGAATTTCCTGAAGAATGTATTGAGTCAATAATATAGTATGAAAATGGGTACTTCTTCATTTCACCGGTGCAAGTTATAAAGTCGCCAAATGGCATTACTATGCGTAACAAAAAATCACAAAATTTCTGCTTTTTCCATCATTAACTTTCTGTTTTTTCCAAACATTTTAAATAAAAAAAAATATTTTTACAAAATAAAATTTTCAATTAACATTAAATGAATTAAATTAATGGTACAATCCTAGGAGACAGGATTCAATTTGTCACCAAAGGTCCCATACCTTTGGTGACAAACGGGAAAAAAAGCGTCCAGGCAGAACGAAATGGCAAAATAAGAATTCTAGAAATCGTTACGTTTATCGTATCTAGTGTATCAAAGTAGGATTACCAAGAATGACAAAATTTATAACCAACTAAAATTATTCATGCCAAGGACCTAAAGCACATTTTAACCTAAGATTCAAAACACTGATGACAATTTTTCGACATAATGCAAATGAATATCTAGATCCGTTGTAGAAAAAGTCCTTAATAGGTGAAAATTCGCTTTAGGTCCCCTACTTGGCGCCTTTTCAAAACCGCCGATGCCATGGCGAAAATTCTACGGCTATTTCAAAGTGAAACTTAATTAGCGACCAATGAAAAGACTAAAACAAAAGGATAATTAATGAGCATGAGTGAAAAAGCGCATCAAATTCGCGAGTTGGTGAAGTAGGGGAACTAAAGTGCAATTTAACCAACAAAAGAATATGGAATTAATTTTATAATACACACATACACAATCAGCCAGTTTAACAATATAAAATTCCAAACACGAAAAACAAAAAGCATCATACTTATAACTTAAAAGGGATAAAAAGAAATTATTGGCTGTATCCCAGTGTACGGTACGCTATTTTTATACAATTAATATAATTATAGAATATACAATTAATATCATTATATAATATAAAATTATATTATTTTATACAAATAATATAATTTTATACATTATTATATACAATTAATTATAATTGTATATATGATTACCGTTGTATATATGCGTACCGTATAAGGAGCGTACCGTTCACTGGGAATTAACCGAAATTATTAAAGGCGGAAAAAATTATAAGGGTAAGTAAAGTCCAAATTTTAAAATGCAAAATTAAGATTTCATCTTGATTATTATAAGTTATTCTCTAAAACATAAATAATAACATTTTATCACTCACTCATAATTTTGGCTTCATTTTTTTTTTATTCTTCCATAAAAGCTGATCCTCTACTTTGTAGGTGGAGTTTTTTCTTCCCCAGGTTTCTTTTCTCCTGGTTTTCCTCCTTTATCATCAGGCTGTCCGGGTTTTTTCTCACCAGGTTTCTCTTCAGGCTTTTTAGGATTCATTTCTTCTCCCACGGGAATTAAATATTCAAATGAAAATATGTGATGAATTTTTTGCTTTAAGTAAACTATACAGTAACGCAGCTTATCAAATCAAAATTAGAATGTGAAATTCTGCAAATTGTCTCACTTCACTCGCGTATCATATCCACGTAGCACCTTCTCACGTGGATGTTCAAACCAGCCTTTACAGTTTTAAATAACTGTAACAATTTTTACTTCTGGAAACGTCTAGAAATTTCTGTAAAGTTTGGAATAGAGGGCGCTAGTTTCTCAGTTAATAGGAAAATGGTTCCTATCATAACTTACTGCTGTTGTACTTCTTACATGTTTATATTATTGCAGACTAATACAATAATATTCCATGTTTCAAAATTGATGTCGGATTTAATATTGATAGCAATCAAAACATTAATTTATATTCAATGAAACTTACTACGTTATAGATCAACTTCGATTCAAATTAAAGTTATTTCATATTGTAAGTGCGAATGATGAAAACTTTCCGAATTTCAGTAAAAGAAATCATTATAATCATAGAGGTTGCCTTTGACTAAATTTTTAGTCAAAAAGGGAATAGTTATCCGAATTCAGCGACATTAAATGAATGAAACTTTTATTTCTTTTTTTCCAGTTAATAACAATCATGTAAAAATAGGGGAAATGGCGGCATTTTTAAACAACCAAGCTAACAACATTCAAATTAGGAATATACTTTATGGTGCCTCTTTGATTCTCGCAAAGTTGTAATCGCGATTGATCGCCAAGCCGGGCAAACCCCAATCATATTCCGATAGCAACAGGGGAATTCATTGTCTGTGCAACAAAAATCGCCAATAAAAACGATAGCCAAACAAAAATCGCCATGTTTGCCAAGGGGCCACCTTAAAGTATAGTTTACCATAATTTGACATTGGTAACGAACAAATTTCAAATGGACAGACAGACAGACACATTACACTTGCTTTTATTATCTATCTATAACCCCGGAATCAGCTATTGGCGAGCAGCGATCTGGAGAAGAAGTTTTATAAATAGTTTTTTTTTAAATTTTTCTAATTCAAAAATCGAAAATCGGGCTTCGAGGTCTGGTGGCCAGCCCCCTTGTGCTTCCGTGTAAAAAATTCCAGGTCCCTGCGTGCGATAGATTTGGCTGGAGAGCTCGGTCAGACGGACAGACACATTACACTTGCTTTTATTATTATAGATAATTATACCTTGAGAACGAAGTAATGTTATTTTGAAATCACAGTGAAGATATTTTCCTAAGTTCCTCACAGAAATGTTTGAATTTCGGTCGCGTTCAATAACACTTTCTGTAACAAACATAATTTATTTTTATTGTTTTTAACCATATCTGTAGGGTTAACAATCGTTAACATGACATTTATACAGAAAAATTTCAAGGAATCTCCAAAGTTTCATATAAAAAATTTTTTTACTCAATTGCGAATAATATTTCTACAATAAATAGAAGATATTTTATTGTTTCTGATCGTATGCAATTAATAACTAATCAGTGATTATCTTACTTGCATAAAAATCTCTCATAGAAATATATTTAATATAACTTCACGGTTTCTCAAAAGGATAAAATAAAAATTTGATAAATAAATAAATCCACCAACTTTTCTTTATTTAAAAATAAACATTCAAAATATCATTCAAAAAAATATCTATAAAAAATATAAGTAAAAATACTTTAATTACACACTTTATATGTTATAAAAAAATTCCAAAATCCGGTAAAAATTTTCTCATAATATTTTAAGTAAAGAAAAAAAAAATCATAATTGTACACATAACAGATATTTCAATTGAAATGCTATACTATACACATTCAATTTATATTTCATTCTTAGTGAAAAATATATTAAAACCTAATAAAACAATACAGAAACTTTTATACCTAAAAACAGCATATTTAGGAGAATTTTGGAGACTCGTTTACGTAAGCGCCGAATTCAGCTCAATACGATTGATTGATTTTAAAATGTATCTCTCGTTAACTTCCCACTTAAATCATAATTTGCATAAAAGAATGTTATGATGTTGTTTAAATAATATCATTAATGGAAATAGTTATTCAAAAAATAATTAAAAATTTATTTCTAAAATAATAAAGATTTAAATTTAAGATAAAAATAGAAATTAATAAAGTAAAAAATTTAATATTTAAATTTTATTAATATTTTTAAAAGAAACAATAAGTCGGACTAACAAAATGATTTGGTCAGTTAATAAGTTATATAAGAGTTATTTTTCTAAGAAGGCTAATTTTTTAATAAACATTGTTTTTATTCATTTATTTGACAACAAGCACTTTCTACTTCACAGTTATCTTTAGCTTTTAATTTAGATACCACAATGTTTTTAAATCATAATTGTTGTATCATGATATATATACCCTCAAAGACTTTTATAAAAGCCGAACTCTAATTCATAACGAGTATAATACTCTTAACAGAAAATAGAAATTTAGATTTTCATTATATTACAACAGAGTCATTACTATTTATCGTATAAGAACCTAAACGCAGAGGAAACAAACTTTTATTAAATTGATATTTAAGTCCTTTCTCTTTATAGTGTATAAGGATTCCTGGATTTAGGAATTCATATTTAGCATTGCACATATCAGATAAGAATTAAAATGCAAGGTAATTTAAACATTGAAAATGCATTTTACATGCTTACTACGTTGGGTTCTATAACTTAAGATGAAAACTGGTAGTGGTGGAATATTCGTAATTTTTGTAAACAGGAACCAAGCTGAATGTCCCTACAATACATGGACTAACATCCCTAGTTCCTTCGGTCAAGTCGGGATTCGAACCTCATTCTCATTTTCATAAAAAGTCATTTCCTTGCGAAAATGAAAGCGATGCCATAACAAACTAGACCATCATGGCTTTAATTTCACACTGTGTAAATATATGTGAACAATGAGACAAGTAATTATATTTTGTCCCATCTAAGCTAGAGAGAAAATTGTGCATCCAAAAACCTTCAGACATCCACAGTGGGGAATTTCGTTTATTATAAAGAAAACTATTATCTGCATAATGAGTAAAGAGCATTGATCTAACATATCTAAAGCAAAAATTCAATCTAGCTTTCTGCAGAGAAAAAATAAAAAAATATTTTTGCTAGGAGTAATTTTTATAAGATATCACTTCATATTAAATAATCGAAATATATATATAAATATGACATTCCGACAAATGAACTTCGATTTTTATGAGGTATACACAACACGATTCTTTATTTTTCCCATAAGATCAGAAATGTATGATTTTCATATAAAAATACATGTTTCTTACAAAAATGAAATATTTACAAATTTTTAGGTTTAAGTATGCACACAAAATTACTTTGTCGTTTTTTCACAAAAAAATCCAAGAATGTATACATGATAATAAAAAAAAAAATTTTTTTTTTTTTTTTTTTTTTTTAAAAAAATTAAAAATGCATTTAGTCAAGAATTCTAAATTTAAATTTGAGTGAAATATAAGATTTCTTGTCATTTACTTTGCGCGATGACAGTGTCGAGTCAACTGCAACCATTGAACTTTCAGCCCGGCCTTACGTGATAATTAATGACAGAAATAAATTAACTTTAGCAACGATTCACATTTCAATCTTTAAAAAGAAAAAAACTCAAAAAATTAAAAAAAAAAAAAGAAACTAAGCCCTGAAGATTCCGTGGCGAATCTCATCGCCAAGAGTGGTGAATAAGGGTAGGTCGAGATGGAAATAAGAGCCTGGCAAAAGTCGTTAGACTTTATTCATAAAGTGCTTTGACAGATAAATCACTTTTAAGCAATCTGGAAGAAGAGCTCCACCCTCGCATTGGATTTCAGCTCAGCATTCGGCTACGATGTAATTGAGGGGCTCTGCATTAATGGTAAAATGCTGAGGCTAACGCATAATTTCGGAGCGATTACGGTCACAAAAGAAATAGAAATTATTCGGTTGTGGAAGGTAATGATTTGGCTACAAGTTGCCGGACCAGTTGTTTGTTAATCATTAAAAGCTAAAGCTGTTAAAAAATAAACTTGAAGAAAAACAGTAAATTTTATTTAGAAAATGAATGATACAAATTTATTTACAAGAATTTGTTTTTTTATTAAAATATATAATGAAATATATGCCGACAAAATTTGGAGTTTAAAATATTTTTTTACAAATTTTTAATTCGTAAGATTTAGAACTTGAAAAATGATGGGAAAAAACTTATATTTGGTAAAACTTCGATACTCCAGAAAAATATACCACATTCTTGTTCTTTTCAACCGATTTTTCGAGTTATTTAGAAAGCAATGGCTAATTTGTAAAATTTTTTAACATGACCGGTACATTCAATTTGAAATGGATTTAGAGCCATAACAAGCATATAGGCGCGAGATGGAAATTGAACACAAATTATTGAACAGATGACTGGAGAAGCCAGATTTTTGCATCTTTAAAGTCACTTCAATATACTTGAAATCGAAGATTGATACTTTTCACACAAGTCCACATAATCTCCAGATTCGAAAAAAAATAATGAAAGAGCTTTTGTATTTATTAACAATGAGAAAGTAAAAACAAATCACGTAAATACAATGATTGACTGACAGGGTTTTCACATAATGGCACTTTTGATGGTTTAAATTAAAAAGCTCGTATAGAAAAGATGAATCGACGCATTAAATCATCGCTTGTCACAAATGCTATAGGGTTGTCAGAAAGGTATGTGAAAAGAACTGTCAACACAAGCATCTTTTTATTGTTTGAATCATTGTGAAACATTAAATTCGCATAAATCTAAAAAATTGAGATTTTGATCATATCTTTCATTCGTTTTTTAAAGCAGTTCAAAGATAATTCGCATGATTTTTCCAGTTAAAAATTATTTAAAAATATTTTGCATTTTCAAGGAAAATTTTTAAATTGTTAGGAGAGTTATGCAATATTTCAATTGAAGCCAATACTAACGATAGTAATATTTCTAATAGAAAAACCATGATATCTACAAAGTTTCGTTTGTCACTCAACTGCCATTTTTTGCCTACTAGATTATAATTAAGACTGGGAATCTAAATTCCGCACTATTTCCGAACCCACGAACTATCGAACCGAAAGCCACAGTGTTAACGATATGCCTGCTCAATTTTGATGAAAGTAAATTTCGAAGAGAGAAATATCATGATACAAGTACACCAGCTTATAAAACGTATTGAATAAAAAAATTAATTACAAAAATTTATCTACTTTAAAAATAATTACGCAATTTATCGAGAATAAAATCACAAAAATTCCTATTAGATTATCAATTTAAAATGTCCTCATCTTTTTCTTTTAAAACTTTATAAGAACGAATTCAATTTAATAAACTTTAATTGCAGATATATAATTCCAAACACAATATTTTCAATTAGACTTCTTACCTGATAAAGAAACTAAATCAAATATATCTGTATAAGATGTTTGTCTTTTTTCGAATACCAATAGTTTACCAATATAAGTTTTTATCACAGTGCAACTACCGAGCTATTTTATTTCAATATATATAGCTTTAAGGGGTAGTGAAGACCTTCGTAACTAAAACAAATGTTAAAAATGTAGATATACATTAAACAAAAAAAGTTAGATAACTAACAGTTGTAGTAACTAAAGTCTCTGTTGATGCAAAATAGTAGTCGCAGATCATAAAAGAACAACTAATGATTGATTTATTCTAATTGGAAACGCTCCACACGATTAAAGAATGTAACTGATGTTATATTTGCGCATACGATTCAAAAGAATTTTCTAATAGTTTAAAAAATAAATTAGACTTTTCAGCACAATCATATGCGTAGATTTTATTCCTTTTCCACTGAATGTTTATGGGAAACGGAATGAAATTTATATCATTCCGTTATAAATTTCAGAGATAACAATACCCTATATATCACTTCGTTATATAGGTTGTTGATCTCTGCCTGATCAACAACCTATACAACTATAAAAATAAAAGATAACGAAACTTTGGTTACAGAAGTTGTAATAATTTATGCTGAAATAAACATTGATTTGAATTTTCTGAAATTTTACTTAAGTACCATTTAAGCTATGAAATATTCCGTTATAGAACTTTTCTCAATTCAAGAAAGAGGTTCTTTTCCTCCTTTAAAAAGTGTCCTCAATGCGTAACTGCTGGAAGCGTGAAGAAAAATATTTACGACATCGATCCTTTTTTTTTAAGATCCCAGAGTAAATTTTTTTTAAAAAATAATTAAGAACTACCTTTTTTAAAGTATTGGGTACTATTCCATTCTAACCCCCGCAATCGATCACAGAAGAGATTGCTAAGCAATTTCCGTCATAAACTTTGATCGTCAAAAAAAATAAATAAACTTTGGAACTTAAATAAGTTTTGCTAATAAATTGTATATATGTTACCGTGAAAGTCCGAAATCTGGAGAATGTCGACATTCGCTGGTGAATGTCAACATTCACGTAGTCGCTTGATGTATGTCCGAAATACTTGCTAGATATCTTCATTTCTCACTTACACCGGCAAATGTCGACATCCACAATGCACTAATGGTGAATCTTGAATATGCGTTTCATCTCTCCGTATCCGGAGAGGAGAAATGCAGATTTGCATTTTCTTATCTCAATATTTCAGGCGTGAAAAACGTCACATGTGTGACGTAACTTATCGCCTCTCTTAGAAAGGAGGAGTGAATAATCACGGTGAGTAGAGGAAGTGTAGAGGATTTTTAACCCGCGGGACAAACCTGACAACAAACAAATTAAATGCTGTGGTGGAAAGGGAAGCCCGGGAATGGCCTTCTGTTATCTCCTTTTCGAGCTCTTTAATCATCTTTTCAAATTCCACCAAAGCTTGTCTGTGATTGTCGACATATACCGGCGATGGTCCGAAAGTGCAAGAAATGTAATCAATTGTACGGTCTTTCACCAACGTTTTTGGTATGTGTTGACATTCACCGGTGAATGTCGACATTCTCTGATTTCGGTCTTTCACGGTAACATATATACTAATAAGAAATATTTTGTTTATAAAATGTTTGTATTATTGTTTATTAGTTTCTAAAAATGAAAACTTTTTTAAACACGATGCAAATATTTACGACATTAATTGCGATTTTTTTTTTCTTTCTCGTTACGATAACTATCGTTTGGAGTTATATTGGAATTGCACCGTTTTGTTCTTAATCATTGCAACGTCAAGTGTTTACGCTTTTCATAAAAAGCCACCAATATAAAACGCTTTGAAACGTGTATGAGAAGAATTTGAACTTCAATATTTAATGCCTTCGTAACTAAAATTAATATATTTTCAAGTGCTTAATAAAGCACTCGATTTATCAAAAACAAATCGTTGGTTAGTCGAAAAAAATAGTTAGTTTAAACATGAGATATGATTTTGGTGTGCAAAACAACGTTATAAACACACACACAATGCTAAATAAGGAGCAAATATCATTATTTTCCAAATCACAATATTTTTCCCACAGTCATCTACAAGTTTTCCTGTAAAAACTACGGCTCACGAAAGTGACAAAAGTTTTGATAAAAATAAAGCATTTATCTTAAACATGTAGACATATCTTACAATTTTAGTACATACATAAAAATTGTATTGATACTGTATTGAATTATTATTTCAATATAAAAATAAGAAATAGAATATAGAAATTTCAATAAAGAAATTGAGTTAGTATTTCAATATATAAGTTTTATTTATTTATTTATTTTTGACAAAAAGTTACAACTAAGAATAAAATTACATTATATTTTGGAAAACTTGTATGTCCGAAAAACATAAGATTTTATCAACAGCACAATTCTAAAAAAATCGTCAAGTAATGCTTAATAAATATTTTCATTCCTTACAAAAAATATTTTCTATTATTATGCGAATGGAAAAATAATTTTATGAGAAATATTAAATTTCTATAATTTCATTTTAAATGCCTGAATTTCTATAAGCATATTATGTCGAATTTTTTCTAAACTCCTTGCAATCCTCAAGATTTAAACAAGATAAATAATGAATTAGAGAGATAGTCAAATGTTTGATTAAGAGCCATGTCAAAAAATCCTTTAAATCCAAATGAAATTGCAATGTAAATGTTTATTTGAAAAATAAGTAATACAGAATGATATCTTCAAAAGGAATTATGGGAATATCATGCAGCAATAGTTTACATTGTTCAAATATTAAGTAATTAGAAATAAAAAAGTTTGAAATGATCTGCATAATAAATCTGTATATAAATATTTTGGGGATTTTCACTGAATGAGT
>JAPDSC010037730.1:3000-18747 GCA_026290005.1 Latrodectus geometricus
CAGGTCCCTGCGTGCGATAGATTTGGCTGGAGAGCTCGGTCAGACAAGCGGACAGACACATTACACTTGCTTTTATTATTATAGATCAAAGCAAAAGTATAACAAAACCATATTTTGATTATTATAGAAAATTCATACTGTTATTATTTATTTTAATTTTAATAGTTATTAGCATTTATAAGCAATATGTAAGTTATTACTTATTCTAGCTAAAATAATTTCTAGAAAAAATTGTGAGAGCTCAAAATTCTATGTAAAAGTATTTTAATTCTTAGTAAAAATCAAAATTCTATGTGAAAGTATAGTAATTATAGTATCATTCATAATTTATTTTAGAAATTTTACATAAATAAACTAAACGTCTTAAACGTATAAATGAACTAAATGGTCTTTTAATCTCAAATATTAAAAAAATTAAACGTTTCCAAAAGACAATTTAATTATGTTTATTTTTACTCAAATCTTATTAGCATTTAAATGCATTGGACAAAAGTGATATTATATTCTTCTAAATCTATTATCATCAGTTATATTGTAATTTATAGTACTAACATATTAATTACTTACATTAATCAAAACTGTAAATTAAATCTATTCGCTAAGAAATTTTTTAAATTTATTAATTAATTAATTTGTACATGCTAAACTGAAATAACTTAATTTTCTAAAATATGAATCAAATATTATTTTGTAACTTAAAGATAATCTAAGATGCTTTTTAAAGAAATAAAATCCACAATTCTATTAAACTTTCTATATATTTTTTAAAGATTATTTTCAGTAAAAGTTTTTTTTGTGTTATTAATTGTGATTATTTTAGAAAATTTAATATTAAAAGTAGCATTATTTACATAGAATAAGACAATTTTCAAAAGCTTAAAAATCTATCTTACCTTTAAACAGAATTAATTCATAAAATATTGCTAAAACCAAAACCTTTTTTACAAATATCATAATGAAGATCACATAAAATGAAGAATTAAAATATTTTCTTTTTAAAACAATGAAAACTACATAATGAATTTCTGAGCATTTGCATCCAAACACAAGTAAAGCGTCAAAACCAAAAGAAATTATTCCTGTTTACACCAGGCACGAAACGTATTGCTTGTAAGATGATATCAGCATGATAGATTACTTTCCTTTGAAACATATTCCGTTCGAAAATTTTCAGCTGAAAAAAACTGAATATATGTCTTTACTAATTTGCTTCTACAGTTTTTGAGAATCATTAATATTATAGACATCATCTCGTTTGAAAAGGATTTCGTTTATTCGAACTCAAAACCCTTCATAAATTTTGTTCTATTTAATTTTGATATTTACATTAAGCGTTGTATTTTTTATTATATATATTATCATATTTTATTTATTATTATAATTATCGAACAATAATATTAATTTTTCACAAATAATTTATTTAATACTGAATTTATTTTATAAACCGTTACCTCACAAAATTTTTTAATTGCTGTACTTATAAATATCTATTGAAATTCGAATTCATGACAATTTTCTTTCATGTGAACATTTTGGCATCACTTCAGGGATGAACTTCAAACAATAAATTCTGAGCTCTCATATATTTCCCATTTACATAAATTTATTGTATTTGGTAAATTTTTAAAGAATTTTTCCCACAACTGTTAAATTTTTTTTCACAACTTGTATTTTCAATAAAAAACATTAAAGATTATTTCAAATAAATGAATTTGGTAATACAGAGCGATAAGTATATAATTATCAAAGCTATTTCTTTGAATCATAATCGCACATTTTTCATTGTGTTTTTCTCATTCTAAATTACTTTGAGAAACATAAGTAATATTTCATCTTAGTTAAATCATTTCTCAATTAAAAAAATCCATTTTAGCTTTTTAATTACATGGAGTGTTTTAATTGCATTAATTCAATGTAATTTTTAATTATACTGAATTGTAAATTATTATGAATGTTTATAGTTATCTCTTTTAAGTTATTTAATTTTCATAATAAACCCAATAACTATCAATTGAGCATAGTTCTAATTTAATTAATCATGCTTAGATAAACCTAATTGAGAATTGAAAGCATACGATTCTGGCAAAAATGGGTTGAATTTCTGAAATGCTAAAGGAAATCTTTTCCAAATACAAGCAAAAAATTATTTATTAAAAAATTTTTAAATTACTATTCTTACTTTAAAAACAATTAATATATAATTTTTTAATATAATAATGGGAAAACTAAAATACTTTCTAAACAATCTATTCTTTAAAGTTTTTTTTTTTAATTTAATCAATCAATCAACTGCAACCATCACATTCAAATTTTGTTTCAAGCTTTTGATATAAAAATAAGCAAATACGTATAAATTTGGTGATTTGCAAAAATATTTATAAAATTTTATTTTCAAACAAGGGTTATCAAATTGAATTTACATAATATCATCATCATACATCATATCCAATGTTTTTTCAAATTGTATAACGTTATAGTTTTTAAATAATTGTATTTACTTTTAAAAAGGCTGTTCGAATAGATTAATTAATTATTCTCGCCATTTCCTTTTAAATTTATGAATTTTGATTTAAAACTGTAGCAACCTATAAAGAAATATTCAAGCTTTCTTCCATTGGAATTCATTTCTTTCAATGTTCAACAATTTACAATGTATATCAAACATATTTTCATAGAAATTTTTGCTATGGTTTTCTTCATGTCTGATTTTTAATACGCTGGTAAAAAATATTTAACAATAATTATAATTTACATAAGTATATAATTTTAAAAAAATTATTCATGTTAAGTTTTTTATATCAAATAAGTGCATCCATACATAATATCTAGGAAAAAATAGCTTCCAAACCACCTATTTATAATATTCTCAAATTTAAGATAATAAAATAGTATTATTTATAATATTAAAGGAAAAATAACTACATGTTAAGAATTTAAAATAAGCTATTTAAATGAAAATTACTCCTTTTATTCTATGCTATAATTATTTTTATGATCTAAAATGATTCAAGATCTGCGCTTAAATGCCAATCAGGAGTAAAATACGCAATGTTAGTCCTTTAATGGACCACCCTCTATGTTATGACATTTAAGATCCTTTCGGAATTCCTTGACGGAAAAGCATGATATTTCTTATTCCACTGATCTACCTAATGATACTAAGCTTATACTCAATTAGATTTAGCAGCTAAGATCGTCATGATACGCAGTCGCCCTCTATGTTATATTACCAAAAGTTGGTTTTCTATGACGTCCACTAATCCATTGGGGGAGTTGGGATTCACTGGCACAGCACATGCACAAACGTATCCAGTGCTGTATAAGATATTAACACAGGATTCGTTAGAAAAACAACTTCCTGTGTATAATCAATCTATATTATATTATATTATCATGAAATCAATGCAGTTGCAGGTATTGATGGTTTCTCATCAGGAGGAGCCTGTATAAAAGAATTTTTCGATGCAGTAGACGTCGATGGACTGATGAAGTAAACAACGATGTACTGCAGCAGTAGACCAAAATACTGCTTACTGTTGTTGTTATCTTGTGCCGGAGAGCTAGGCTGGCAATGTGACACTTTTCCAACTGAACTGTAATTTGGTGTGGAGTCCGATTTCCTCGGTACACACATGCCATAGGCATCCGTTTATAGGGTAGTCAACCATTCACAACCCATTCATACAAGGAAAGGACTAAGATAGGAACGTGAGGAAGAGAAAGTACATCCATGGCCGAACCGGGGATTTATAATAAGTCAGAAGTCAAGCACGCTGACCGCAAATCATGGTGATCGGCCATTGCCTACTATCTATTTGAAATCATATGGTCCATCAATACTATAAGAACCAAACGTCTAATATCTCATGTTGACGTAACTTTTCTTTTTTCATTCATAGATTTTCACACTGTCCACTTCTCGTCGGGCTACTGCTTCCAAATTCACTTTATTGTACCACTCTTACACTAGATACTAGCTGTTACAGGACAAAAAATTAATCTTTCACGAAAGCAAATGTTTCTCATTCAAACTCGGTAAGCTTTTGACATGTCCCCTTCTTTAATAAAAGATCCGTAGTTACACCATATGAAACATTATCATTAGCAGATAACCATTGTTTATTCTCAAACTCTTGCTACAAATCTATCTTTATATGAATTCAACAACAGTTGAGATGCCGCTGCGCAAACCTGGCATGCTTTGCAACTCTGAAATTTTAATCACTTGCGCAGCTTTATAATTTGTATTTTTTTAAAAAATTTATACTTAATCACGTTATTTCTTCGAAATTTTATATTTTTATGAAATCTAGATTACATTTTAAATTCACTACCTTTTCACATGAAAATGTAATCAATTTAAAATTATCCCAGTAATATTTTAGGAAATTCAATTTGAAAAATCATAATAAAAGTATTGTAATTTATAAATTTACAGGGTTTTAAGGAAACTTTTTAGAATGTAAATCACTATACATATAAGTCAAATGAGTAATAATGTAAATTGTCAAATAATGTAAATTGTAATCGTAAATAAAGATTTGCTAACAAAAGTATCCAGCTACTTGTATCGAATTCAAATAAACCTCGAATCTATAGACGAAATTTTTTTGTATATGAATTTTAATGGTTATTGTTTTTACCGTGAACAGAAGATTAACACTGTAAATATATTTATTTACAATGTTCCCTATCGACCAATTATTCAAAAATCACTTGAATACAATAATTTTTTATTTTATTGTTTCCCTAAGCATCCACAATTTTTTCATGAAAATTCACCAATAAAGGGAAATCAAAGAATGACAATGACCCAAAAAATAAAATTAACTATACAAATTTTAATATTTGAACTTAATATCCACAAAATTAGCCATTTTTACTTGATAATTTAAAGAATAGCTTTCCAAGCTTTATAGCTTCGAAGCTTTTTAAACAAATTATAGTGTTCATTGTCATTCGAAATAAAATTATGTGGAATGATTGAAAATGTTTTTGGTACTTACGTACAATGATGACTACCTTAGCGATAAAAATTTTCATTGGCGATACTAATACGATTAAAATAATATTCACATCTGCTCTTTCTCTACTCTTTATTTTAGCGCCCTCTATAACCTATGTTAGAGCCTAGGATTTTTTTAGGCAGTCGTCATATTATTTTTTCAGGTCACCAGTGTTGGCGATATATCTAGGTAGTTCTCATAGTACGCGAGTACCGTATTTTTTTTTTTTTTTTTTTTTTTTTTTTTTTTTTTTTTTTTTTTTTTTGTTATTAAAATTGTAGATGTACTTTTAAATTCATCAATTATAATTAATTTTCTATAATTTTTAATTTTGTGTTATAAAATTACAATTTTAAGTTTTCAAAATAAGAAATTTATTTCTATTATGTAAAAGTAGTATTTTTAAAGTTTCAATGTGGTAATATCAATATTTAAATATAAACTTAAGAATAAAATATTAATTTAATATATATTGCAAATGAAGGAGATAAAATTTCATGACTTATTGAGTGTTATGGATAGAATAGGAATATTAATTATTAATAAAAGTAACAACATGTAATCATAAAATTATAAAGGTTTATAATTTTTAATGATTTTACTATTTTATATCTAATACAATGTGAAATATTATATGAATTTAAACATAGTATTTAAAAAAAATGTTTCAGATTTCTTGAGTTATAAAAGTAAAGTCTGCATAAATTATGGAAAAAAATTTATTTCAAGCAATGAAACATAATATACATCAGAAAACTTATGAAAATAGCTGAATTCTCGGTGGAAATGTAACTTTGATGTCCATTATAAAATGCTGAAATAGATTTAAAAAATAATTAAAATAGTCATAATCATTATTAAAATAAACATAAAATTAATTAAAATATATACTTGCAAATATATATATGGTATAAAGAAATACATATTTATAAATTATTGATTAGAGAAATCAAATACATGCATGCATTCTTATTATGATTACCAATAATTACGACTATAAATTCTTACATCAGTAAACACAATAGAAATTGTATTTGTAGATTTTAAACGTAATATGGCTATTCATAATAAATTATTTTTTTTTTAATTTTGAAAAAGCAAATAAATTTTTAACTCAAGCCAAGAAATTAAACACCCATAAGACAATAATAAAAATGTCTGAGAATCATAGAAATTTTTTTATTCATGTTATAACTTTAGAATACAGAATTTAAAGCAGATTATGATTGAAATAAGAAAATTTAAAGAAATTTACTACTTTTAACTATCCTCTTCTAACCATTTATTTAGAGGTATATTTTTGAAAAGAACTACTAAGCATCAATTTTATCAAGAACATAAGATATAATAATTCTAATTTCTTTCGACAAGTAATTATTTCAAATAAAATAAGAACATTACGCACACTTTGGCAAAATCTTCTCCCAAAATAACTATTTTTTACTTTAAAATCCTTTTTTTAGTGACTTCTGTTTTGCAAATTGTACATCTTTATCATTATCCTTTTCCAAAGCATTTTTAAAATTTTAACGAAGTTTTGGTTCACTTAGTATATTTATATTATCGCATAATATTGCGATAAAAATAGATTCAGCACTAGACAGAACTCTTGCCATTTTTATTTCTAATCATTCGAGTATTCATGAAACCATTCATGAATTATTGAAGTATTCACGAATCTTTTTAATCATTCGAGTATTCATGAAATCAAGTTTAAAGCATTCAATAAATTCCTGTCGTTTTTAGTGGCTATGAAAATGGCAACAGAAAGTGTTATCGATTGTTAATCCTAGAAGTAATCACCATCGACATCCAGCATCTTCTGTCTTTAGCTGTGAAATCCCCTTGAGTAAAATTCTCTTTGCAGTTTGGTATTCCCAGTACTATCACCAAATGCTTGATTTATTCGACGATATCAGACTGTTAACTTTTGATAAGCCTACTTAGTAGAGATAACAAACAACACCAAATAAGTGCTTTGGACATTTCGTTTTTGACATTTTGACATCTTAATTAGCTTGAGCAGCCCACTAATGATAAGAATACGCCTGATGTCATCCTCAATTATGGAAAAAGTAAATAAAATACCATTATTACAAGTTAGTAATATCAACGTAAAAATATACCATCTTATATGGTCATTGCGACTTTGTTATCAGATATGTTTAGAAAGAGACAAAATAAGCCTGTTTGTTATACTGATTAAAATAAACTGTTTATGGAGCTTCCTATGTAACGTGCATTATGAATTTATTTTGAATAAGGCAGGATATTTCATTATTCATACATAATAATTCTTCGTTAATCAAAAAATTTCCTTCATAAATTTTTTATAAGGATAGTATGATATAATGTAATTTGTGAAATGTACAGTGGCAGATTATGAAAGCAATGCACACCAATTTGCTTTAATTTTTCTATTTGTACATTTAAAAGATATCCGTGTATTCACTAATATACCTGCCATTTATATTTTTAAGAGCTTAATTGTATTTTGTCATAAGGGATGATCAAATGAAAAGGAACGAAGCCACATGGTGGGTACAAATGTAGACTTTATTCAAAATATACGCCATAAGCTTGAGCACACGATCCCATTGAAGTACAAGCCGCAGGATTCCTTGCTCCCTGAATTCCTGTGGCCGTGACGAGACCCAATCCTTCACAGTGTCCTTGAGTACGTCGTCCGAGTTGAGTCCTTTTCAGGTGTTTCTTCAGTGGACCAAACACATGGACATCGCAGGGCGACATGTCCGGACTGTCGGGTGGATGATCCAACGTCTCCCATTTCAACTTGGCCATTCCCATGTAGGTGCTCTGGAGATGCGTGGCCGCGCGTTATCATGGAGCAGAACCACACCCTTCGTGAGCGGCTGCGGTCATTTGTTCTTGCTTGACCTGCGTAGGCGTGCGTCGGAGTGTCTCACAGTACACATCGGATGTTTATGGTTTTTCTGTGCTAGAGGAATTCTGTCCTCATACGGACTGCCGCAACATTTGGACTCCGCTTTTGATAAGAGCATCTGCTCTTTCCTGCGCATGCTCCGATCCTAGTTAGAGACTCTAATCACATTCCGAGATATCTCGTTACTTTCTCCCAAGGCGGAATATGCAAATATTAAACTGTTGCATTTTTACGTCGTTTAGTACCTTTTCATATGATCACTCCTTGTAATTTAATTAATAAAAATAAAATTATTTTTTATCAACACTGTTTTTTTTTTTTACATGTTTTGCTTATAAAATATTGCACTGCGCTTCGGGGATCGTGTCGGTTGAGAATCGATGCAACAGTCAATTAAAAATTACAAAGCTTTTATTCGTTTGAATGTAATAGGTAACAGAAAATTCTAACAGTTAAAGTCGCAATTACACAGCTTCAAATTAACTAGTACAGCAAGAAAAACGGCTTCTAATTACAGAAGTCTCAAATACTTCAGATAGTCAATAGCTTTTATGCTCTAGACTAACATTCAAGACTGATAGTCTTCACACTGACTCTCTATACGTCAGCTGATGGTATTTATACCTAACTTGGAGTGAAAACTGCAAGTTGCGCCAAGCTCCTGGAAATTTCTAGGCTATGTGGCTTAGTATTTGTTCTAGAGCTTCGGTGAGGGATTTTTCCAAAAGTACCTATTTCTCGCCAAAAATCTTGCTAACAGTCTCTAACCCGCCAAGTTATCGCCAAGTCACCAAATCTTTCGAAATGCTGTTTTTGCGCAGAATACACCTGAATTGCTCAATTTTTGCCCAAAACTGAGTATTTCCCATCTGTATGAGATATTTAAAGACAAATAAACTCGTAACAATAAATATATAGATACATAGTGGTGCAAGCGAGCCTTGAATTGTACCTTACTGTCAACGGATTTGGAATCCATCACCAAGCATCTACGGTCAGATGACGAGGCCACACTGGCACCCTCCTCTCCACATCCGTGCCACACCAGTGGAAAGACTTTGGATGTCACAGATTAACGAGAACGCGTATAAAAATATATATATATTGACACAAAAATATTAATATATGATTTTGATGCATGAGTAAATCCCCATTATTTTAAACCTAAAAAATTTAAATTTCTGAAAACAGTGAAAGGTGAAATGATGCATTTTATCAATAAACGTACCTCCGACCAGCATCATGGCTTCCGCAGTTGCTGTTTTAAAATGAGGCGCGTCTGCTAGAACTTCGCATCGATACTTTCCAGCATTTGTTCTTTGTATATTTTTCAGAACCACTGATTTATTTGTCGTTCGACGTAACTGGAAGAAAAAACTAATTAAAGACACGACACAGACATAAGCCAATGAATTTGATCACAATTGCAATCTTCGTGAAGTTGAAAAATGTTAAAAAGATAAATTAATAGTTAAAGGACAGTATTTCAAAGTTGCCTCTGGGACCAAACACTTTTTGGAAATGCGTGAAGTTTAAATGAGGAGTTAAGTAACATTAAATTCCTATTTTAATGAGAATTTTTTCAGATAAAGAATTCTCTCTTTCGTTGTATAAATATAGACACCAAAAGATTGCTTTATTTTACAAACTTGTTAAAAAAAAAAAAAAAAAAAGCTAATATTATACCTTAATAGCTTTACAAGATTTTGAAAACTTCATTTAGATCTTGTCTGCAACGTGTGACTGATCATAGCAACTTTAAATTATGAGATGATGCTTAATTTGTTAAGTTCCTTTGACAAAATGACAATCAATAGGTATAGTTAAGATAACCAAATTTGTTCGAAGCTTATGTTTTATTACCAATTCAAAGTATATGTTTGATAAGCTTTTCATGCATCATTAAAATGTTCAAAATGTTCTATACCACACTCACATTCAGTTGAAGATATTATCCTTCATTTGCGAAATTTGATAATCATGATAACAAATTGCAATGAGTTGACCCGGTTTATTAAGGCGTTGTTTCTATAATCGGAAAACAGCAAATTCAAACTCAGACGAAAATTCTGCGTTTTACTAAAGACGGACCACAAGGTCCCGTTATATAGATCATAGTTACAATGTCCTCTCAAAATATAGAGAGATCTTTTGCTTTGTCCCAGATTCTGGAATACGAAGTTTCCCACTTTGTTGCTTTTGTATAATTGATAGAACCCGATTATGGGCTACATACAGAGAAATATGCTAGTGTAACAGCAAGTGGCTTTAGAATTCAAAAAATTTCTAAATTTTCTAAATTTCAAAAAATTTAGAATGAAGCATTTGAGTTGCGAATACAATACATTGCGTCATTATGGTCAGACTAATATACAGATAAAGATTAATAATTATTCATATCAAGCATTCGAGATAAAATAGTAAATAATATAGTCCTACTACTGATGAAAACTAGTATATCCCCATTTTAGAAAACACAAGGAATTCAACACAAATGATTAGAAATCAATTACATGATACTAGTCAGTAAATTAAATGTTTATTTTTATTCATTTCAACTCTAGATATTAAGCTGGCGCTTAACTTTAGAGTGCTCATCCACGCAGCAATTACTGTAGATATCCTTTATAGAAATAAAGTGTAGAGCCAGTTTCATTCACATCAATGACTAAAGAGTCTAGGAAGTCTATAGTTTATTAAACAATATATTTTATTAAACAATCATATTAAACAATATGATTATATAGCCATTTTTTTCTATTTACTGCAAACTTCAAGTTAATACTGAAATCATATTCCCGTTAGCTATTACAGTAATTTACTAATTTATGGGCATTAACTTGACCTTAGTGCTTCACCCATGCAGAACTGTAAATATCCTTTACCAATAAAACGCTTGGAATTGATTTCGTTCACATTATCAGCAAAAGATTTGTCTGGTAAACCATACAGTATTTTGTAGATAAAACAATTAGATATTTAGTCATTTTTTTATTTACTACTAACTTCAAATTACTCCTGGAACACTATTCCCGCAAGCTAATTCTATAACATCCGTTACTTCCGATAAACTGAAGCCTTTGACAAAGCTTAATACATGATTTTCAAAGTACTTTGACTTGATTCTCATAAAACCAGTTGGAGACTCATATACTGCCATCTGAAAACGAAAAATCTAAGTGCTAATCTAGCATTCACATGTAAAATCACATAATCACACACAGAATTTCACAAGAAGTGATTAAGGATATTATTGTTATTATGCATAATCGTACTCAGAGTAGATAGGACGAATTTCCTGGACCATTTCATTTCTACATCTTGATCATTTATGTATTTGCCGGCCAATGGCTGAATGGTTAGCATTCCTGACACCTGGGCTGTTGTTCCCAGGTACGAATCCTGGTTTGGGTATAGACGTTTCCTTTCTCTTTCTCTCTCTCTCTCTCTCTCTGTATCTTTGTCCTTTCTTCTTCTGAGATGATGGATGAATGTGGCCCACCCTATCAACGGGTTTAAGGTGATGTAACGTAGGCAATGCTACTCGCACTTTCATGACTTGGCTCACAGGTGTTTACCGGGTAACGTTAAAGCAGTTTCCAGCCTTGTTGTGAGAGACGGATCCGGTAACCCAATCCCCCGCCATTAGAAAAAAAATCATTCATGCATTTTCCCTGCATATAATAGTTCAGCATATTTTAATTAGGTATTACCTGTTTTTCCTTCTTCGATGCTCAATTTTGAAAAATGTATGCATTAGTTCTAAAACTAAATAAATAAATGCTCATTTGGTTCGATATTTTGTTATTTCTTAGTCACATACAGACATTCACAATATACTATATTATTAAATATGGAAAATGGTTAAATAATTTTGATGAAGAAATTTTTGCAATATTTATAGCTTTAAGAGCTATTACTATCTTTGAACAAAATATTGACAACTTTATAGATTTTAAGGCTGCAATTAAGACCATTTCTGTATCAATCATTACTCATCAGAACTCGAATTTTAATACAAGCAAATTATTGACACAATCCTTAGCAGTGGAAAAGAGGTCATCTTTCAGTGGATTCCCCTCCCATTGCACCATACATTGAACAAGCCGAGAAGTTGACCATAGTGGTTTCGAGGCTACATCCACCTTGCCTCTCAATTCTTCTTTGAAATACCAAGTGACTTTTCAGAGACAAAATTCGACATAAGAAGAGTTTACAAGGTTGGCTGATGGTAAATCTTGGGCTTGCCTACTCGATGCCTAGAGATATACTCAACTTCCCTTCCTCCCTAGGATGGAAAGAATAGCGTGATTAAAGTTATCAGCGGATATAATTATCTGCAGGTCCATCTATTAAAAATAGACAAGGCCGACTTTCTTCTCAGCTTTCTCAGTGATACTATATAAATAATTTGGAATCATATTCTTAGTTGACCACCCCTTTTACCCTTTCCCTCTAAACATGACTTCGGAGTTCTTCCTCCTATAAGTTTTGATATATTTATATATCCTCCTATAATTTATATAAGACAGCAAGACGTTCTTTGTCTGAGAAGACATTAGCGAACGTAATTTAAAAAAATATTATTAGAAAACATACTTACATCTAATTTGATATCATGAGTTGGGAAATATGTTGTGGCAGGGTCATCGGTGGGACAAAATCTGTAAAATTCTTCATTTTCATGGAACCATTTGACAGCATACAGGACATCACCTTCTAAATCATAATCGCAGGTTAAAGCTACATCATGATTCACTGGAAACGTATACGGTACAAAGAGGTAAACAATTCGCAGGCATGAACACTCTAAAACGACATTGAATTACTTAGAAAACATCTATTGAATATATACTTTTTTTTCGTAAATATTAGAATGATTGTATTTGGTTTGCCTGTCATAAAATAGTTTCCATGTATATCCTGCTATCAGTAAACCATATCTGGTGTTAAAAATAGAAACGAAAATTGTAGGTTGCTAAAATAGATTTACAATAATACCACAAACGTATTCTAGGCTGTGGTAGCCTGGTTGGTTAGGGCGTATTCTCGTTACCGGAAAGTGGTGAATTCGAATTCTGGGTTATCCAATTGGTTGGTTGGTTGGGTTTTAGGGCGCAAGGTCCAAAATTGGACAAGCTGCGCCAGGGTTATCCAAAGATCAGTCGTGTTTAGTAATGGCGACTAAGGCACGTAAAATATGTCGTGGTCGCAATGTACTTATTCCAAATTAATACTTCTAGGGATGTTAGAAGCCAGGGCTTAGGTCTTCTCTCGGAATTCTAAATTGGAAGACCCAGATGGTGTTGCCATCTATTAAGTCGTACTTTAGTATGGGGGTGCCTTGTTCAAAAATGGAAGATGCTCTTTCTGAGTTCATTCACTCTGTCCCTGACGGACGGGGGGGGGGGTGGTCGCTTCTCCAAGTGCCATGTGTAATAACAGAATGTTTTCTTAGCATTCTAATACAGAAGGAATTAATTTTATTTTGGTTTATTTTTTTTTTAAATACTACTGACAAATTACGTATTTAATCATCAATCCACTAATTAAATTTAAAATAAATCTACGTACTTACAAAAAAAAGGAATAAACGAAAACACAAAGATTTATTATTTTTTTATTTGTTGATTTCAATTGACTTTTACATTATTAATGAAAATTGTGTTAAAAGCCACATTTTGTTGCAATAGCAAATATTTATTGGGCCAAGAAATTCGCAGCATCAGATTTCTTTAAAATGTGAACAATTCGAATTAAATATTAGAGTCAAGAAACATTCTTTATTGCAATAAATCAATAAAAATTTTGCATGCAATTATTTTTTAATTAATTTTGTATGATATATTTCTTAATTTAAAATAATGGAATTCCTTTTAAATCATTTTTAATTAATTTTTCATATCTAAAAATGAACAAGGTGCAACTCAATATCTGAATGTAGTGGAATGGGAATTCGATGATGTGATTTCAAATAATTTTGTACTTGTTGAAATAAATCATTCATACATTTTCAAAATAATTCAAATATAAGGCAAAGAATAAATGCATTTGCTAATGCAATATGTCTAATATAAATATGGTTATATAAGTTTAAATTATAGCAACTAATTTTTCTTTTGCATGTGATTGTTATTATTTATAAAATATTTTAATTCTTATACTTGTTTCAAGTACACAATATTCAAATTAATCATTTTATTTGCTCTTAAGAGGAATTTTAGTTGTGAAAAATGTATTAATTATTAATATTTCATTGTAACAAACATGTGAAAGGTGATTAAAGAATTTCTAATAAAAAATATAACATTTTTATATTCTTAAAACTTGTGTGTTATAAAAAAATTTAAATAATTCTTGAATTATTTATTGAACATTAATAAAAAATTATAAAAAACATCATTAGCAATTAAATAAAAACTGACACCAATAATAATTAAACCTAATTTCAATAGCAATAAATGAATGAATTCAATAGTGATTGATTATAATTCTCTGTTGTTATTTATGACACATTTGGAGACGCCAAGCCCACCCGTCAGGGTCTAAACGAATGAAGTCAGAAACAGCATCTTCCATTTTTGAACAGAGCACCCCCTACAAGGGTGGAAATACGACTTTGACTCATAGATGGCAGCACCATGGGTTTTCCAATTTAGAGATAGGAAACCCAAAAAGACCCATGATCTGGCTCCTAACACCCACCACCCTCAGATCAAGTTCTTCAGCTAGTGAATACAGGAAATTATAATAAAATTTGCATGTATACTGACAGTTTGAGTGTACTAGAAGCGTTGAAAAATTCAAATCATTGTCATCCTGTTGTGTCCAAGGTTTTCGGAGCATTGGATTCCCTTGCTGGCAAGGGTTATGACATCATTTTCTGTTGGATCCCAGGTCATGTAGGTCTAGAGGAAAATGAAAAGGCGGATGCAGCTGCTAAAGCTGCATCGTCTCTACTTCATTCATCTGTCCCTCTTTTCGACGTGAGAAGGGTTGTAAAAAGATTTGTAAATTCTCTCTGGCAGGAGTCATGGAGTATGCAGGTCACAAACAAACTGCGTGCCATTTTTCCATACGTCATTCCATCATCAGTTTTACTGATACGAAGAGCAGATGTTAGATTAACTCGCCTTCGTATCGGACACACACGTTTCACACACAGACATTTGTTTTTAAGTTAACTTAATCCATGGTGTGAAACGTGTGATGTACCATACACTGTCATTCATGTTTTAATATCATGTCCTGATTTTAACGTTTACCGTTTTAAATATTTTACAACTGACCTTTTAACTATGTATGATTTAGTGGGGGAATCACCCCACCGAAACCTTTTTGCCTTTTTAAGGGAATTTGGTTTCCTTACTTTTATTTAAATTCTATTAATGTTCATTTCACTCCTATTTACTTATATTTTCCCAGATTTTAATGTAAATTTATACATTTATTTTTGTGCTTTAAATTTTTAATGTTGAGTTTGGGTTTTCTTTAAAACTTATATATTTTCTTAAAAGCTTAATTTTTGGCGCAGCTTGTCCTCTTTCGGACCTTGCGCCACAAAACCCAACCAAACCAAACCACCACCCTCAGAAGTTTTAATTTGGAATCATGGAAGACATTGCAACCACGAGATACTTTACTTTACGTGCCCCAGTCGCCATAATTATAATTATCTAACAACCAACAATTAAATTTTTCTATAATGGCTTTAGAGCAGAAGTGAAACTTTTTAAACTATTAAAATTATATAATATTTTTTTTAATTTTTGTTAAAATAAATTAGTTCATCAAAATCTGAGATGGTCATTAATCACTTATATGGCTTGATTTTAT